>BQNB010158176.1:2885-15062 GCA_026074375.1 Tanacetum coccineum
AGTTTTTGTGAAACCTGCTCATACCCCATTAATGCAAGTTGTTCAAAGATGGTAGCATTTGGTAGACAATCAACACCTTCAGCATCTTCTAGTTGAAGATCTCTTCTAACAATCGACTAAGTGATGATGATCTTCTTTCCATCCACTAGGGCATGTAACTGTACTTCCCCATTGACAGTTTTGGCTTTGACAGTAGCCCATAATCGTTTAATGCACGAAGTATATATAGTAGGATTGATCGTTAGTGCATATCTTATAGGGTTATGAGTATCAACAAACTTTAGATTCGCCATTTGTGCTGGGTTTTGATGATGGATGATAAAATTGAATTAGGGTTTATGATTAGAGAGTATTTGAAAGAGTGAAATCGATTAAATGATTGATTGAAACCCTTAATCGAACTATTTATGAAAATACCCTCAACAGCATTACCTTTCACCCAGAAGTAGTAACCCAGGAGTAGTAAGTTATGCCTAGCAGCATTAACTTTCACTAGCAGTAGTAAGTTATGCCTAGTAGCATTAACTTTTACCAGTAGTATTAAGTTTATGCCTAGCAGCATTAACTTTTACTAGCAGTATTAAGTTTATGCCTAACAGCATTAACTTTTACCAGCAGTATTAAGTTTATGCCTAGCAGCATTACCTTTGAGTTACCAGCATTAACTCTAATTTCAGTCCAAACACTCTGTCTATTTTTAATATATTCAGCTCTCTTTCTGTTTTTTAACTCACCACTTCTCTTAATTCTTTTACTCACCAAATCACTCTATCTGTTTTTATTCCACACAGCTCTCTTTCTGTTTTTATTCTTACCAATTCTCTCAATTCTTTTTCTCACCAAAACTCTCTGTCTATTTTCTCTTAGAACCAGCTTTTCCATCATCAATCTAACACTTTTCTTTGCTTTTTTTGCAAAATGTTAGTCCAAAAACCAAGAAAATACAAGCCATAGCAATTTTTTCAATAATCACAACATTACTTATACCACCGGTATTAAGTATAACTAACAGCAAAAACTCAGCAGTATTAAGTATAATTAGCAGCACTAATTATACTTAACAGTAGAAACTTTTAATGACATGAATAACAGTACTAATTCATACAAAAATCTACAAAAACATAAAGAGATGAAAGACATTAAAGATTCATCATTCCAATACTAACAATCAAATATTGAAATCTACTTACATCAAAAGCTTTTGTAAGCAAATCTGCAACATTCTTGTCAGTATGGATTTTGACCATTTGAATCAATTTCTTTTCATTGCAATCTCTAATAAAATGATGTCTGATCTCTATATGCTTTGTTTTTTTAATGAAAAATAGGATTAATAAACTATGCAAATAGTATTGTTATTATCAATAAAGATTTTGGTATGCATAAAATTATACCCCCTCAACAGTAGGTCGATTTAATCCAAAGCACATCATGTCCTAAAGAAACTTGAAACAGCCACATACTCAGCTTCTGTTGTAGAATTTGCAACCACTATCTATTTCTTGCACTGCCATAATATTAATCTACATCCAAGGAATGGACAACCTCCTATTGTAGACTTCTTATCCAAGCTTGCTCTAGCATATTCACTATCAGTGTATGCTACCAAATCAAAGGGAGAATCTTTTGGATACCAAAGGCCTAATTTTGGTTGTCCTTTTAAGTACCTAAAAATCCTTTTCACGGCATAAAGATGTGAAACCTTTGGATTGACTTGGTATCCAGCACAAGTCAACACACTACAAACTTGATGTCAGGTCTTGAATATGTAAGATACATCAATGAACCAATCATTGACCTATACATATTAATATCCACTTTTTCACCATCTTCATCCTTGAGCAGAGGCTTTTGAGTTTCCATTGGTGTGCTTGTAGTCTTGACTTCTGTAAACCCAAATTTCTTTAAAAATTTATTCAATATATTTGTCTTGACTAATAAATATGCCATCCTTCTTCTGCTTCACTTGTAATCCTAAGAAGAATGTAAGTTCTCCCAAAGAACTCATCTGAAATTTCTCATGCATCAACTTCTCAAATGCAATGCATAGCTCCTTCTTTGTTGAACCAAAGATGATATCATCCACATAAACTTAGACCAACAAAATATCACCTTTGTACCTTTTGATGAATAAGGTCTTGTCAATTTTCCCTCTTTGAAACCCATTGTCTAACAGATATGTTGACAAGGTTTCATACCAAGCTCTAGGAGCTTGATGTAGTCCATACAGTGCTTTTTCAACCTTGTATACTTTATCAGGAAAGTCTGGATCTTCAAATCCTGGTGGTTGACATACATACACCTTCTCTTCTCAATCTTCCCATAGAAGAAATAATCCACTTTTTACATCCATTTGATACACCACAAAATCTTTAAATGAAGCATAAGCTAAAAATAGCCTAATTGCTTCAATTCTTGCAACAGGGGTAAAGACTTCATCATAGTCAATCCCTTCTTCTTATGTGTACCCTTGAGCAACCAATCTTGCTTTATTTCTTATCACAATTCCCCTTATCATCCTTTTTATTTCCAAAAAACCTCCAATTTAGAGCCTATAGCCCTTTTTTTCCATGTTGGTAAATCCTAAAGTCCAAATTTCTTGTAACTACCTTGAATTGTAGAAGCTCTTCCTGCATAGCCTCTATCCAACTTGGATCCTTCAATGCATGAATTCTTTTTTTGGGTTCTTCCTGTGATAAAAAGCAAGCAAACAAGCAGTTTTGAAGGTCTTTATGGTTTGTTCTTTGTTAAATAGTACTAACAAACCCATGTTCCTCCAAATTCTTTGACATCTTTCTTGTTTGTGTAGCTGATTGCAAATCTCCAATCACTTGTTCAAGAGGATGATCTTTATGAATTCTTGTAGTTGGAATAGGACTGACTTGGATTGTTGTATCTAAATTATTTATGTCAGCCTCTGCACCATCATCTTTATCATCTCTTGAGTAATCAAACTTATGCTAAATTCTTCCAAAATCATGCAAATTGATCAATGAAGTTCAATGCTTGTTTTTTCACCAACAGCATTAACCTTATTTGTGCCAGCAGCATTAACATTATTAGTGATGTTAACATTATCTTCCTTCCCTTGATCATTACATTCACTTTCTTTTCTTGGATATTCATCAACCTTCTTTCCATCATCACTTGAAGGTTTGGATCCATCAACAATGAGACCTTTTAATCTTGAGAATATGGTAGATCAGCAGTCCATAATAGTAGAAAAATGTAATCCTTGACAGGTTTTGTCTCCTTTCTAGCTTGACCTGCATTATCACTTGCTTTTGTACCTGCAAAACCATTAGACTGTGTACGCTGCAAAAACAATTGGCGTCAAAAATTCATTGTTCTTGTTAGTGCATCAATATCAAATAGCCAATCTGGTCCACTACCTACAACATTAGGTGTACTCTCACTAAACCTAATATGCAAGTTTTCTTCCACTATCCTTGTTTTTTATTTTAATCTACTATTGACTACTCTAAAGGCATATTACTATTCAAAGCGTAATCTAACATAGAAACCTCAATTAGCCTTACCATAAAATTTGCCTAAGTGATCTATGGTATTGAGAATGGTAACAGAACACCCAAATAGTCTCATAAAACTTAAAGTTCATATGGGGTCTTGTTATGAGGTTTAACTACTAACACTCTATTTTGCACATAGCAAGCAGTATTAACTGCTTCTGCCCAAAAAGTAGTTGGCAACTTAGAATCAACTAGCATAGTCCTAGCAGCCTCAATTAGTGTCTTATTCCTCCTCTCAGCAACTCCATTTTGTTGAGGAGTTCTAGCTACACTAAATTGTCTCAAAATACCCTTCATTTCATAAAACTAATTCATTTCTTTGTTTTTTAATTCAGTTCCATTATAACATCTAATCACCTTAACCTTGTAATCTACTAGATTTTCTATCCCAGTTATAAAGGACTTAAGAATGCCACTAGTCTCATCCTTAGTAGCTAGAAAGAAAACCCATGTAAACCTACTATAATCATTTGTGACAACTAGGCAATACATTTTCTTCATAAGGCTTTTTTACAAATGTTGGACCAAATAAGTCCATATGTAACAAATGTAAAGGAAGACTAATTGAGTTATTTGTTTTGGACTTACAAGAGGCTCTGTGTTGCTTTCCCTTTTGACAAGCAATATAGGTTTGATCATTTTCAAAAAGCTTGGAAGGTAAACCTCTTACAAGATTTCCTTTAACCAATTTATTCATGGTTTTAAAATTTAAGTGACCTAGCCTTCTATGCCAAAGTTTAGATTCATCAAATGTGGGTTTTTTACAAAAAGAGGCAAGTTAAACCTCCTAAGAAGCTAGTCTTAATATCAACACTAGTACATATTGTGTCTTTCTAGGAACTCTAAGTAAACTTGACCTTTCATCAATTAACTAAAGTTTTGGAGATAAAACAATACACTCAAAATTTTGTCATTAAAAAGAACACTATTCTTTTTATCACACATTTGTGAGACACTAAAGAGATTAAACTTTAACTCTCTCATAAAATACACATTTTTAAAATCTAAATTACTAGTTTTAATTGTACCTTTTCCTGTGTTTCCCTCCTTTGGGGTTCCCTCCAAAAGCAACATATCCTCCATTTATCTCTTCATATTTGTATAAATAGGACATTGGTGTTCCTCGTCAGTGCCTTGGCATCTACTATCAATTTACTCCTTGATCCTTAAATCCATTTAATGATTGCCCTGAACTTATGTAAGAAAAATCAGTTCCTTTTGGGGACCGAAGCCATCACTAACTTAGATCTGCCGTATGTAACAAACAACATAATCAATACTTTTAGGGTGATTGTTGATGCACGGTTTGTTTAGAAAACATGGTCCTAGGAACTTATGCTTTGGTTTCCAAACCCAACAAGCTGAGGCCTTAACAGCATTAAAATTATTTCCCTTAACAACATTAACTACTACTTTTGGCCTAGCAGTATTAATTTTTTTACCCCTAGCAGTATTAACCCTTTAATTAATATTACTATTTTTAAATGTTGTGTTCTTACGAATGGGCATCTTAACAGTTAAATGTGTTGTTTTAGAAAGATATGACATTGGTCTAGCAGCATTCACTGTTGTTTTTGAGTGAGCAGTATTAACTTGTCTAGCAGTGTTAACTAATACTGTTGTTTTAGAAATATTTTGTCTAGCTGTATTAATTGATACTAAGCCAGACTTCATTAGTACTACTCTTGGAACCATGTTCTTTTTAGTACAGGGGTGAGTCATTTTAGCAAAGTTTTTATGATTCACTCTTTGAGCATTGTTCCAAAAGGTTTTACCATCCTTTGATTTTAAACTATTTTCTTAGATGTAATTGCAATCAACCTGCAAATGATCAAAGCTTCCACATACATAACAAGCCTTATTAAACATCTTAAAATTGCTTCCCTATTTGTAAGACATCATATTGTTCCAATTTCTTTGATTGCCTCTTGGACTGTGAGTATTTTGCCTATGTTGCTTAACTTCTTTAACAGTTTTCCTCGTAGTTTTTTTCTGGTTGTTTTAGGATTTGACAAACTCTTCTTAATCAATACTAGGCCTAACTGTTTTCTTTTCAATTTTAGGCTGAGACACATCCTCTTCCTCATCATCTGAGACCCAATCTTCTATACGATAGGGGCATCATCATTCTCCTAACTACACTTAAAGGCTACTTCTTCACTCGACATAGCTTTACAGTTCTCAACTACAGGCTTATTAACAAACTCATCTAAACCAATAAAAGATAAGTCAGGTGTTGGAGACATGAAATTTCCTGTGTAGAGAGGTGGAACTGCACTATAATTTTCATAGCCTAAACCTTTCTTACAATTGTCAACTATTTGACACTCTATAAGCTTGTTTAAACTTTTCGATGCATGTTTAAATTTATCTACATTAAGTTGAATGCCATCTTTTTTTTTTGAACTATGTCAAGCTTTTTCCTAAGCTCTCTATATTTATGTTCCTCCTATGTGAAATTTCAAATTTTAAGCTAATATATCTGTGAATAAATAGACTCACTTGATTTATAAACTTCAAGTTTTTCTTCCACTGACTCTAAACGTGTCTTATAACCTAAAACCATTAAATCAGATTTCTTTAAATCTTTTAATAGTTGATCACTTTTAGATTTAAGAGATTCAATAGTTTTCAAACAAGATTTTGAACAAATAGAATAATTGGATACCTCTGAGTCAGGACTTAAAGATGAGAAAATCATAAGTGCATAATTAGGCCCTTCCTCTACCTGATCACTCCAGTCATATCTACTAAGACCATCACATGACACTAAAGCTGTGGAAGTAGATGTTTCCACAGGCACACTCGTTCTTGAGCTTTCTTTGTTCTTGTTGTCTTGGTTCTTTGAGCATTTGCCACTCCCTCAGCAAAATTGTCCCTCTGTGACAGTTGTAGCACTCCACTTTAGACTTATCAAAACTAATAGTCTCATTGCCATTAACAATAAGCTTCCTTCCAGTATTCTTCAAAAACCTTCTTGCTCTCATAGTCAACATGGTCATTTGCCATCTATCAATTCATCTCTTCCATGTCATCTGGATGGATTTGTTGCAAGTCCCCATGTACAAGTTGAGGACTATTTGGTTTAGCCTAAGAGACTAGCACAGGTTGGTCGGTGACTACAATCAATTCAAGGCACTTTAACCCACGCAAGCTAATTAATAAAAGATAAAAGAGCGGTCGAGCCTTATGATAGAAAACTGTATTAACCATTATTAATCCGATTAGAACTTTGGTTTTTTTATTTAGTGCAATGCTTTCTTCTCTCAAGGTGGCATATCATTCTTAAGACTTAGGCGAGACTTCTTCCTAAGACCTAGACACATTAATTCTGTCATAATTAAGCATCCGCATAAAGCATCCTTATTTGCTGATTATAATCTATCTTAGGGATTAAAGCAATGGTGATCTTGTTAAACCCTAGCTCATAGAGACTTTACCCACTTACTGCTTAATGGAAATTTATACACTAGTAGTCCACTTGTCCAACTATCCAATGGAATCATTACGCTATTTGTTGAATTATCTAGGTTCACCTTCTAGTCAACACGTTCAATAAACCATTGGCAATATCCAATTAACTAGTTAAGCCCGAAGCGTATCCTAGACACAGATTTAGAAGGACAATACTTGTGATCCTATGATTCTAGATGTATAAATCACTATATGGAGAGCTATCCCAGACTCTAGATTACTTGGTCCGTATCACTAGATCCAGTTGAATGATAGGTCGCATACAAAAGCACGTAAACAAGTATAAATTGATAAACATAAACAAGCATACAACGATAAATCAAGAAATCAAGATAAACAATACCAAACACATTCCAAAATCTTATAATAATGCTAATACATGAAGGTATTTGCCTTATCATAATAAATACAAGAGAAATTATTTAGCCAAGGTAAACTAACCGAGTTAACGAATGATACCAAAAACTGAACGATTACTAAAGTATATGGAATTACATGTTGTCTCATATGGAATTGATAACGTTGCTTGACCTCTTCTGCTCTTTTTCTCCTCTGAAAATTAACTTTTGTGGTTTAGGTATCGAGAATATGATTTAGCACACTTAAAACTCATTTTTGATTTTTGTATTTATACTATTTGGAAGTCGGTTCGATACGGCGTATTGGGGATTTCTTGGAGTAGGGACCACGCTTGATATCTTCCAGAATATTATATTCATTCCATATTTCCAATACAGTGTATTGGTCTTCTCTGGATACGGCGTATTGATCTTGTTTCTTTTTGTGATCTTTGGTGAGTGCAGGCACGGATACGCCATATCTTCCTTGATGGATACGGTGTATTGGTCTTCAGAATAGCAATCTTCAAAATATCTCCATTAAAGCTCCAGAATGCGCGCCTTTTGCTAATATTCACCAACTACTCCATAATTACTGCAATTCTTAAATATAAACGATTAAGTAACAATTCTTTGCAATAATTATATAAAATGGGTTAATAACATGGGATAAATGATGCTATAAAATAGACGTTATTTGATGTCATCAGACTCTAGGTGGAATTCTTTAAAGGTTGGAAGCCTTTGTCGCCTCTTCAATTAGCTGTGGAGGAAGTGATGTCAGAATAGCTTGAATAAGGCCTCTATTTATAAGTATCAAACCTGTTACGGCGTAACTGATAAAGGTGTTATGCCGTAACCTTCTTACAAGGTATTCTATAGATAAGCAATTGTTGCGGCGTAACCAGATATTGTGTTACGCCGTAACCTTCAAATAATTTCCATACGTACGTAATCTTCATTCCATATTTTTGGATCTTCATGGTTACGGCGTAACTATAAGTGGTGTTACGCCGTAACTCTATCTTGGGCAAGATTTCCTTCCAAATACATGTTTACGACGTAACTAGATATGGTGTTACGCCGTAAAGTTGTCCTTGATCTTCGTACTTGCTTAATATATGTTACGGTGTAACCATTTTTGGTGTTACGCCATAACATTCTTCAGAAAATTACATTTTAAGCCCTTTTCCCATGTTTCTTTTCATTTTCCTGCATTTCACCTAAAAACTACAAAATGATAGAAAATATCTCGTTTTCGAGTATTAATGAAACATTTGCAGGTAATATAGGGGGTATTTTGTTACTAACAAGTATTAAATATTTGATGTTATCAAATATCCCCCCACTTGACTTCTGCTTGCCCTCAAGTAGAACCTGTTAGAACATTTTATAAAAAGATTTCTCGAGGATAATTTCAAGAAATGAATATATAAAACACTTACGCTAGAAAACATCAAAGCCAAACACCTCATGAAAAGGTGATAAAAAGTCACTCAACTCTCCACTAGTATAAGTGTTTCATTTTCGGGGTGATCGCTCAATTGCACAGTCATAGCATGTATTCTATCATAAGCTTGGAAAGTACACAAAATGCACCAGTTAGAATTAGGGTCTAAATAATTCTTGAAGGCAACAAGGGTAATATGGTTTTAAAGGGTGATAAAGGGGTTAGGATAGACATGGGATACACATTTAATAGATGTTAGTATAAACACAAAACAAATAGTCTAAAATAATCTAAGGTTGTTGATGAGGTGTCATTTTATACACTTTTTCGGGGTCGTTTAACCCCCTAAATCATGCATTTATGCCCAAAAAAGGTACTTAATCGTTCCTTTTTAGATATTCAGCATTTGGAAGGCATTTGGAGGAAATACATGTGACTTGGGCTCATTTGGAGAAGAAACGGACAAGACTACGGACCTACACCAACATCTCTCAAGAATTTCTACTCAGCAGCTAGAGACGGCGTCACAGATTACACGTGACGCCGTCACAACTCATACCAAGACGGCGTCACAAGATCTCAAGACGGCGTCAGAATGCATGACCCAGCCCATTATCTAGAATATTCTATTCATGACGGCGTCACGATTAAAACGTGACGCCGTCATAGCGATTTTCCTATATATACAAATCCGTTTTTAGGGTTTTAAGTGTGTAACTTTAGAGTAAAAGAAAGGGACGAACCCTAGTTTGTTTAGCAGCTGTTAGGGACGATTTTAGGGCCTCAAAACCCTATTGTACTTCCTTCAATTCATGTTTTAATCAAGTAAGATTATCTTAATCATTCAATATGTCTATGTGTTGTTTGATTCATTGTTCTTACTTTATCTTTAACATGCTTGGCTAAACCTTCTATTGTGTTTATTTATGATTGTATGAAACCTAGGATGTAGATCTTAGTGGTGTTGCTTCTTGTGATGAATATGCATGTTAGGTCTTAGAAAACCAGCTTTTGTCTGTATCACTATTGATATGTCTAGGAAAACATGATTGTGTAGAAAGGATACCATCGGGTAACAGTCTTCATACTACCTTGCCCCTTATATGGTTGATCCACTCTTAATATATTTCAAATGCATTTAATATACTCTTAGGGGCCTTGTAATAGTCTTCATACTACCTTACTTGTGCGTTGCCTTAACGGAATATTAAATAGACGGCGGGTTCGTGTAATTCATTCATGACTTAGGAAATAATTACATAGATCATCACAAGTGTGACAAAGCAACAACACTAGGAGAAGCAATCTAGGGAGTAATACATGATTAAATAAACATAATCTTTTATTATATTGTTATCACCAGTAGCTTAGTTTATATTTAGTTTATTAGCTAAAACCAACCAATCTCTCAAACATATGATTTACTTGCTTTCCATAAAACATAAAAAAATTACAAAAATAATCTTCTCTCAACCTTTAGAATTCTGTTAGACCTTGATTAAGCCATCCCAACCTCTTCCCCGAGTGAACGATAACAACCCCCCGAGTCTTGCCTATACTACTACTACAACGATTAGGTTCTCTGCCTAGGGAGTTGTAAAACTTCGTGTTGAAGTCCTACGACGGCCGTATCAAGTTTTTGGCGTCGTTGCCAGGGAATAGTTAGGCTTTGATCGTAGTTTAGCTTAGTTCTACTCGCTTGAATCCTTTCAAGTGAGATCTTAATTCCGTATATTAGCTTTCTTGTAGTCTATCTTTTTCTTTGTGTCCTTTGTTCGTAACATTTGTAAATTATAATGAATAGGTATGGTTATTCTAGCATAGGTAGGTTTGGTGTATTCTTCTGTGATCAACTCTTGGTGTTCCAACAACATCAAGATGAATCTCTTTATGATTCGTGGACTCGTTTCAAAGACGTAATCCGAAAAGTTCCGAATCATGGCCTTAGTATATGCACCCTAATTGAAATCTTTCTTAAACATCTCGACTCGTTATCCTGCCATATCATCAATTTGATAGCAGAAGGGGATCTTAGGAAGTTTAGTGATATAGGAGCATGGTATGCCATAGAGGATTGTGCCTAATATGATAAAAAATATAGCAACCCAACAAGCGCTATTTCTGATGAAACAATAGCAAATCTAAATGCTCAAATAGTTGGGGATGATATGGTTAGGGTACAGGTACCTAGGTGCATGGCATGGTTAGATTATGATGAGCATGTAGATAGCCTAAGTACGATGGATAATGAGGTAGGAGTTACAAGCCCTGAGAGTACCACACAAACCCTACCGTCATTTGAGGAATACACACCGCCCGTGACTTACCCGGAAGAAGTAGAAAAGACTTTAGGAACCCCGATAGAGGTAGAACCTTTGAACAAAACAAAACTAGAGGAAGTAGGCTTGAATTGTAATCACAACACTCCTTTTAGTTCTAGGGAAGTTCCTAGTTTTGATGGACCGGAGCCTCAACCTTTACTCAATAGTCCATCCTTAGATGTAAGTCTAGGAGACGTAATAGGCCCCGAACCACCCATCAAACCACATAGTCCGGATAGTTCTAGGATGAAGGTAGTAGATTATTTAACAACTCAAACACCGCCTTCACCTCACGTGGCAAATTCCCATCCTAAGGGTGTGTATAGTTATTATAACCCAGGTATAGATGACCCTAAGAGACATTATGGATTTAAACCGGGTTTATTAGGAAAAAGTGTATCCCTAGGTGTTGATATTTCAAATTGGGAGATGTTTGATGATGATTGGGGATTAGAATCTAAGGAAGTTTCTCCTCTAGGAGAAGAACTTAGTTTATTTGATAGGCCAAATGAAGTAGAGAGAGGTAGAATTCTAGAAGCACACCGTTTAGAGTCTATTCTTCAACAACAAATTTCTCAACGTATGGCTCCTTCTCATCATGATGGTATGTACCGTTACTATCACCTGTACTTGAACTCAAGTGTAGGGGAACCCTCCCCTTTATCTGTTAAATAAGGATACAGTCAGGCTTGTGACTAGAACAAAAATAAGCACTTCTTGGGAGGCAATCCAATTTACATTTCCCCCAAATTAGAAGTGTCGTATGTATTTTAATTCTTTATAGGTTGTTTTATTATGTTTAAACTATCTTGTAATCATGCTTTGTTTGTCTTTAACCTCGTCTTAATTTCAATCAAAGGTATTTTGCAAATAATAAGTGTAGGGGAATTTATCCGGCTTTTGAGCCAAATTCAAACATGATAAATGAATTGTTTAAATTTGGGACAATGTTCAACTTAAGTGTAGGGGGACAATGTTCAACTTAAATGATGGGTAATATATCGAAACATAGCATAAAAGGTTATTTTTACCAAAATTTAAATTTTTTTACGACACACACCAAC
>BQNB010158177.1:0-15062 GCA_026074375.1 Tanacetum coccineum
ACCCAACACACTCAACCATTGTGCTACAATAGCTCATCCGTGAGAAGTTGCATTCGTTTATTATTTATATACATTTTAGGCCATTAAGCTTATAAGCTTGTTTTGATTTTTAACAGCTTATTTTGATAAGCTGTTTTGCCTAGCTTATTTTTCTTAGGATTTTCATAGTTTAAGCAATTTTTCATAATTTTTTCAGAATTTTTATAAAACGTTTAGTATTTTTTTATATTTAATTTTCCTTTAAATCGTTTTTAATTCATAAAAAATTATAAAAAGGTCAAAAAAATATAATTCTTTTTTAGAAAATTTTCTTTTAACATTTAGAACCTAGGAAAAATAGATTTGCTTTCGTAGGGTTTAAATTGCAAAATTTCAATTTTTAAAGAACGGGATTGAATCCCGTTCATATTTTTAGTGATTTTTAGCTTAAAACTCTTTTGTTTTTGGTCTAGTTTCCTTTGCCCTAGCTTTTTAGTCAATTAAATCTTATAAAAACCAAAAAGATCATTGTAGGACTTAATTTTAATAATTTAGGGTTTTTAGGTCCCATTTAGGATTCCCGATTTGCGTTTTTAGTTAAAATTTGTCTTCCCTTAAGTGTTTTTAAGTTTTTGCCTTATTTTTCTCGTATTTTTAGAAAACCAATATCAATCTTATCCCATTTAAGCATCGATTCTCAAAACGACTCTCAACTTTCAATGCATTCCTCATCGGGGAAAACGACCCGGGAATCATGTTCCCGGATTACTATAATTGTGATTTTTTTAATTCTTACCTTCCTATTTTTATATATTATATAAGTACTTTATATTTATATATTATATATTTTAAAAAGGTGTAGATCAAAGCAACACCAATATACAATATAATATGTACTATAATACGCCCCTGCAGTTAGAGCGGGAGATTTGTAAACGCTCAAACTGGATCTGCAATCAGCAAACAACGGGTATGGGAGTCCTTTTGTGAAGATATCTGCATACTGAAATCGTGAAGGGACATGAAGAACTCGAACATGACCTGCTGCTACTTTGTCACGAACAAAATAAATGTCAATCTCTATATGTTTGGTGCACTGATGTTGCACCGGGTTTGCAGACATGTATACGGCACTGACATTATCACAGTAGACCAAGGTTGCTGTGGAAAGAGGGGTATGGAGCTCACGAAGAAGGTTGCGAATCCAAGCTGTCTCAGCTACAGCATTCGCAACCCCGCGGTATTCAGCCTCAGCACTAGAACGAGACAACGTGTCTTGGCGTTTGGAAGACCACGTCAGGATGTTGTCACCAAGAAAAACACAGTATCCAGAAGTAGACCGGCGCGTAGCCGGAAAACCTGCCCAGTCAGCATCAGAGTAGGCAATAAGTTGTGATGTAGTAGACCGAAATAGCTGTAATCCAAGATCAGTGGTTCCTCGAAGATAACGGAGAACACGTTTCATAGCATTAAGGTGTGGCTCTCGAGGATCATGCATGTAAAGACATAACTGTTGAACTGCATATGACAAATCGGGTCGGGTAAAGGTGAGGTACTAAAGTGCTCCGGCAAGGCTGCGATATAAAGTAGGATCAGTGACCGGTGATCCTTCAGGTCCAAGCTTCTTTTCAGTGTCAACTGGGGTCCTGCAAGGGTTACAATTAAGCATATGTGCCCGCTCAAGAATCTCGGTAGCATATTTCGTCTGAGACAAGAATATGCCAGTGGTAGTACGCGTGGCAGATATACCGAGAAAATAGTTCAGTGGGCCAAGGTCTGTCATAGCAAATTCCGCATGTAGCGAAGAGATGATACGTTGCATGAGTGAAGTAGAAGAAGCTGTAAGAATGATATCATCCACATATAGTAGTAAGTAAGCTGTGTCTGGCCCTTTGTGAAAGATGAAAAGAGACGAGTCGGTTTTGCTGTGATAGAAACCGGCTCGAATAGCATAGCTGGAAAATCGCTGAAACCAAGCTCGGGGGGCCTGCTTAAGGCCATAAAGCGATTTCTGCAGAAGGCAAACATAATCCGAATGAGCTAAATCAGTAAATCCTGGTGGCTGGTGCATGTAAACCGTCTCTGTAAGATGGCCGTGAAGAAATGCATTCTTCACGTCTAACTGATGAATAGGCCATTGTCGAGAAACTGCAAGGCTAAGAACAGTCCGTATGGTAGCAGGTTTGACAACGGGGCTAAATGTCTCATCGCAGTCGATGCCTTGTTGTTGACTACGACCATTTGCAACTAGTCGGGCTTTGTACCGACTTAAGGACCCGTCCGCATTATATTTGTGTTTATACAGCCACATGGAGCGGACAATGTTGACATTTGGTGGGCGAGGAACAAGTACCCAAGTGTTATTGTCGATGAGAGCTTTATATTCGTCACACATAGCTTGTTTCCAGTTAGGATCTCGCAGGGCATGGAATGGAGACTTGGGGATAGGGGAGGAGGTGGTAACATGTAAGTTGTATTTGGGGTTAGCTTTTACAGTTCTGACTTTAGAACGTGTGACCATAGGGTGTTGCGAGGTGGGTGGTGGTGGTGGTGGTGGTGGTGGCGGGGTGATTGGTGGTGTCGGTGTTGTTTGTGGTGATGGTGTTGATAGCAAGGTTAGGTGGAGGTGTTGTTTGTGGGTGTTTTTTTGTGGGTTTGTTTGTGGGAAGTTGTTTGTGGTGTGTTTGTGGTAGGCTGTTGTTGAGGGGAAGTAGGTGTGGTAAGTAGGCGAAGTGCAATGGGGGAGGTTTCGAGATTATCATCTAAAAATTATTATGAGGGGGGTTTAGTTGGAGTCATGGAGCCGAAGGAAAAGACAGTTTCATCAAATGTGACATGGCGAGAAATAATGATTTTGTTGGTGTTTAGGTCAAGACACCGATATCCACGATGATTGTAAGCGTACCCGAGAAAGATAGATGGTGTGGTACGAGGGGCACGTTTGTGAGGTGGAAAGGTGTAAGGGTAACAAAGGCATCCAAACGTGTGAATGTGGGTGTAAGAGGTTGGTTTGTTAAATAATTTTGTGTAAGGGATGTCATTGTTGATGGAGGTGGAGGGGAGGATATTAAGTAAGTAAGCGGCAGTGAGTAGTACTTCGACCCAATACTCGGGAGGAAAACGGGCTTGAAAGAGGAGAGAATGTACTACGTTATTAATAGTACGAATCATGCATTCGGATTAGCCATTTTGTTGAGATGTACGTGGGCATGAGAAACAAAATTGAATGCCATTAGTGGCAAATAATTCATGGAGGGAGTTGTTGTCAAATTCTCCACCATGGTCACATTAAAAAGCTTTGATTTCACAGTTGAAGTGGGTTTTTATAAAGGCACGAAAGTGTAGAAGTTTTAACTGCGCATCAGATTTTCTGTGAAGTGGGTAGACCCATAAAAAATTGTGAATAGCGATCTAAGAAAAGAAGATAGTATTTATATCCACTCATGCTAGAGATAGGAGATGTCCAAAGGTCTGAGTGAATAATGTCAAAGGGAGATGTAACAATAGAGGTAGATCGTTGAAATAGAAGTTTTGTTTGTTTGCCTAACTGGCAGGCACGACACAAGTGTTGAGCGTTTTTATTATAAGACACAAGGCCACGTGACGACAGTGTTTGAATTACAGCGTCACCAGGGTGACCAAGACGTTGATGCCAAAGGGAATGGTTATTAGTAAGTAGGGTGAAGGCTGAGGCGACAACGTGTAAAGGGTATAGATCACCCGTGCTGTCACAACGAAGAAGGGTTTGACGGGTATGATAATCTCGTATAGTGAAACCATATGGGTCAAAATCAATGGAGCATTTATTATCGGTGGTGAATTTTCGTACTAAAACAAGGTTTTTAATGATATTGGGTGTGACAAGAACGTTTCTAAGGTGAAGGGGACGATATGGATTAGGGATTTGTACATGACCAGAGTGGGTGACAGGTATAGATGATCCATTTTCGACAATAACTGAATGAAAATTACGATTAAGAGAAGAGGTTTGAAGGTTACCGGTGTGAGATGAAAGGTGAGAAGTTGCTCCAGTATCCATATATCATTGTTGATCATGTGAATCCATAAGAATAATCTCTTTTTCCCCTCGATAAACAGTAACCCTCGATGAACAGTAACGCCGATGAACAGTACTCGGTGAATAGTTACGCGATGAACAGTAACTCAGTGAATAGTGACGCGATGAACAATATTTTTTTTTATTTGGTGAAAAGATTAATGACGTGAGGTATAGAAAGAATAGGGGAAGGGACGACTGAGATGAGATATTTAGGAGTTGATCGATATTGGCCATGATACCATATAAGATTATGATTGATTGCTTGACTGTTATTGATAATAAAGGACTTATATATAGGATACAAAGGAACCTTCTAGACTATGAGTTGCCCTAGAAGCTATACAGACTGGGCTCAGGCCAATGGACCGATTACACTGAATATACAATATAATATGTACTCTAATAAAATGACACTTATATCATAGAAATCGTATTAACTTTTATGAGATCTGTTGCAAATGATTCAAGATATATCAATTTGGAAGGCTTCGAACAAGACAGATTGATGCATGTAAGGAGCTTATAATAACAAAGGTTTTTGGCACTAAAATCCAAAGAAGTATATCACAAAATATCGGATTTTCTCTTGTGCTAAATCAATTTAATATGCATGATAGTGTTTTTAGTAAAGTTATATGGTTGTAGTTATGGGTAACAACCTGAAAGAAAAGATATACGCCTGGTTTTTTTAAACGTTTTAGGGGGGATTCATTCATACTCTTCCGTCCCTAAATAAATGTCTTGTTTTGACTTACTTTTTTAGAAATTAATTTTTACCTTAAATATTTTTGTTTATTTTCTATAATATGTTATGCAAAATATATGAACGGAATAAATGCTAAATGTATTTACATTATTATAATTTTCATCAAGTATTCTATAACACAAACAAAAATATTTAAAATCAAAGTTTAAAAAAGTTAAAACAAGACACTTATTTTAAGACGGAAATGATTATGACACCCTTTTTACAAAATTTTCCTTATTGTTTGTTTCAAAGTGTCTTATTAGTGGTAAAGTTATACTGTTTGACAAATAAAATTATTAAACGACAAAAAATGCAAAATTAGTAATTGGATTATACTATAAAGGACACCATACAAAAAAATAAGAAGAATACAAAAATGTATAAATGTGAAACAATTGTTTTGAAATGCATTATTGGGGGGTTTAGGTTATAAAGTTTGATTAAATAAAAGTATTAAACGACAAAAAAATGTGAAACACCCTTCCTTTATTACATTTAGGGATGATAATACAACTCGTACCCGATGTAAATCTGATCTTCAAACTCAATTTGGAAAATCTTTAAGTTGATCGGGGATGAGGATAGGGACGCAGAATCCTCAAATTATGAAATCGAGGATGAGTTAAGGATGAAGATAGCATAAAACCCCGACACTGAACTTTTTAATGTACATTAATAATATATAAAATTATATGCCTATTAATTATACATGTACTTGTATATGTATATGTTAGTGTGTATTGAGAAGTATTATACATGAAGTATATTTATATGTAAATGTGATATTTGATTAATCAAATATTTTAAAATTGTTAAACACTAACTACATATTACTCAACAATATTTAGTCTAAATACACACAATTGATGCACAATATTTTTATATTATATGTGATGTTTCAATACTTAAAATGCTTTAAAATTGAATGAAATTTTAAATAATCCAACTATGTACAATGTATGCTTTTTAAAACATTTTATACATTAATTCTTTATAATTTCGATTAGTTATGTAACTTTTATGCTTAGTTCATAAGAGGGGAAAACCCCTCCGTGGGGTTCCTCGATCCTCGATCCCCATTGAGGACAGGGATGAAGATCCAAAATGATTCCCCGATAGAGATGGAGGCGAAGATGAGGATAAGAGTGAGAAACAGAAACAAGGATGACAAATACGATCCTTGATATCTCCTGACTCGTTACTATCCCTTACATTGAAGAATATCAATATCTTTTTATAGGAAAGTTTATTTACTTGAGAATCTCAAGGGAAAAATAAAAAAGCATTCTAGTCACTTGTTTGATTTTGATGGACTTCTTTTCCCATGTTAAATTGTTAACGGAATGAAATGAATAGTTAGCACCTTAATATTTAGTAAGATCTCTATTTCATGCCATTTAATGCCCAATGTGTCACTATGTTGAAGGTTTAGGAGAAACTTCTTTTGGTGTGAGTCTTTAAATACCAACAAAATGACTTACATGTGTTTTTAGTTTATTTAGTAAAGTAAAGTAATAAGAATTAAACAATTTAGTTCAATTTTGGAAGAAAACATTTTTTTCATAAATCAATCAATCACACTTGTTTTTGTCATTTTTTTCTTTCCCTTCTTAAGTGGTGCTCGAGAACACACCTTTTTTTGTTTCTTTTCATTTTCTTTCTTTTTCTAAGAAGTATCAAAACCACTTTCGGAGAGACAGAGATGATCAAAATACATATATGAGTTAAGAATTTTAGTGAGAGAAAGTAGAGAGTGTGGAGAAAATAAGATATATTAGAATGAAACTTTTAACCAAACATTTATCCACACCCTTTATGGAGAGGCATGAGGGATATTTATAGTCTAAACACATGCTATCTATCTCTAGGTTACAATATAAGTCCTTGCGTTTCACGTTTGATCTATAGCTAGTCCAATTCACGTATAAGACGTCAGCTTTACAAACTAGTGAGGCTATCAATCTCCCTCAAAGATGGTGTCACACGTGAATTGCTTACAATGTTTCCTACAAGCAAAAATGATAAGAAATAAGTCCTGTATTCCTTGAGATTGTCTTCAAAGACCTTGATCTTCTTGAATACTCCAGCTTTATTTCTTCAGCTTGCAAATGAACGCACTGTAATCATACTGTTGAGGATGACTTAGAATTTTTCTCTACCGATGATCTTGGCTTTGATTAGATTTCTACTCTTAACTTCTGACATGTCTTTAAAAACTTTCTTTATACAGTTTTGGTCATCTCGAAGTTTCTGAATCAGCTGCATGTCTTGAAAAAACTTCATTTTCATACACTCCTGGTCAAGTCGAAGTTTTCTGAATCTGCTTCTCATTCATCATCCTTGAAGTTCCCTTATCCGAATACTTCAGCTTAGGTATGAATTGTGCTCTGAATTTTTTGTGCGGTATCTAGTTGGGATATTACTCCCTCCCAACTAGTAGGCATTTTTTTTCTTTTTCTCCCTCCCAAATAGACAATCCTAAGACTGATAAGAATTAATGCATTAGTCTTGAGTCATACACCCTCTTTCTAGCTCAGGTCAAAGACCTCTTTCTCATTGTGGAAGATCTGTGGGAGAGGATAATATCATCAACATCATATCCCTTAGGAAGCATCCCAGTCTTGTTGTATAAAGCTCAAAAAACCTAGTACACATTTTATCCCTTTCACGAAGTCAAAACCGTAGCACCAAAGTCAATAAGGTCTCGGATGTGCACTTTTCTCCCTCTAGAACAGTGATGATGTAAATTGCAACACCAAAGTCAACAAAGTCCTGGATGTAGATAATGTTTCCCTCTATGTAGTCGAAACAGCAACACCAAAGTTAACTAAGTCTCGGATATACACATTTCTCCCTGTAGGATGACGACTATTTAAGGAATCATCATACACATGTGTACATCTTATATCAACTAGAACTGCTTACTTAGCATCATATACCGGTGTTTGCATAAGCAATACTCTGTGAGAAGATGTCGAAAAGTACTGTCTTAACATTTCTCTCTTGATCAACCTAATCCAAATCCCCTTATCTATTCTGTCGGCTAATATTGATGACCACTAATAGAGACAACCCGATATAACCAACCCAAGAACGAAGCAAAAAACTCAGAATAACTTCAATTCCAACTAAGTAACATCGTATAAAAACTCTGTAGTCATTAAAAACCCAATACCAACCTTTAAGAGTAAAGGTGAATCTTGATAGGATCGTTTAAGTGTGATGTATTGTGTTTGTTTTGTTGTTGGTTTTAGATTTAAGTACTTGTTCTTTGTTGTCTTTGCAATTCAAGTCCTTACAAATAGTCGTTAGGATATTTTGATAACAAAGGACTAACGGTGTGATGGTTGTTGGAGTTTAGGGTTAAAAGTGAAAACAGGGATAAACAATAGGGACTTTCGGTTGTGGATGGATGTTGTTTTCGGTTTTATGTTTTTTGTTTTTTCTGTTTGGTTTTCATGGATTTGTTTCTTTTGGTTTTTTTACCTCAGTACACAATCATCCACGCTGTCATATATTTTTTTCTGTTATGTGTTGTTTGTGTTGTTGTGTTTTTGTTGTTGTTGGTTGTTGTTGGTGTCATTGTTTGGAGTTTAGGGTTAAAAGTGAAAACAGGGATTAGGGCTTGTAGTTAGGAGATGAAAATCCTAAAACATTTTAAACCCTTTTTCTGAACTCGCATAAAATTCATAACATTCACATGTTTAGCTCGCATGTTTAACTCTCATGTTTAACTCGCATATCTAACTCACATGTCTAACTCGCATGTCTAACTCGCATGTCTAACTCGCATGTTTAACTCCCATGTTTAACTCGCAGGTTTAACTCACATGTTTACTTTACATGTTTAACTCACATGTGTACTTACATGTTTAACTCACATGTGTACTCACATGTTTAACTCACATAAAAAGGGTTTTGAACATGTGAGTTTGCAAGACCTTTCCTAGAAACAATGGAGTACAATCGTCCTTGTTGTCCTTGTGAGTTCAAACTCGTATAACGTATTTTAAGCAACACGAACCAAAAAATCACACAAACAACAAGTTAAATCAATAAAGATCCAGCCTTTTTACAACAATCTTGTTCTAAACATGTTTTAGATTTATAAAAACGCAAACTTGAAGTGATTTTATCCTTAAAAAACAAAGTTTTATGTTTTATTTCCAGAAAATGGGACTTAAGTTATTCTTGAACAAAAATAAGCCAAAATAAGCTGACTAAGCCATGAATAAACCATTTAGAAACCAAAGCACAATACACACACCCCTGAGGAGCTCTGATACCAATTGTAAGAAGTATTAAAACCATCTTCGGGGGACGGGGATAATCAAAATACAATATATGAGTTAAAAATCTAGTAAGAGAAAGTAGAGAGAGGATGGAGAAATAAGATATATTATAATGAAACTTTTAATCAAAGATTCATCCACACCCCTCATGAAGAGTCATGAGGGGTATTTTAATGTTAAATAATGTAAAACCCTATAGGTAATACTTTATTATCCATCACTATTTATAGATTACAAATGTAACATAAACATAACCCTAATGGACCCAAAGTATAACACCCCCAAATTTCACCACGCAGCGGAATACAACATGGGATGCTACTTCATAGTCCATAAGCACAAGTCACGAAAAACGACTTCAAAAGAGACGTTTTTAAATAAATTGTCACATTCGATATATTAAAACATCAGAGTTAATAAATAGGTCCCAAACAGTTTATAGCCAATCCACGATAGTTTAAACATGACTCAGAAATTTAGGTAAAGTTTTCATCGAATGTAAACAATGTCTTGAAAGTTTGATATCCGCGCAACACTCCTATCTCAGCAAGTAAGCAAGCATAAGCACCTAAGATAAAACATGCTAAAAAGTCAACAATAATGTTGAGTGAATCTATAGAGTTTGTAAGAATAAAAGTAGAACACAAGCATAGTTCATCCAGAGACATTGTAACACATACAATGTTTAAGTTTTTATTACATCGAGCTCATGACATTGAACCTTAACATGTTATCAACAGATAAATAGTTGGCCATCAGAAGGTGTAATTGCCGTACACCTTAATACTCCATACAATGCGTCCGTTGAGGGGGTAATCTGCTGTTACCCGCTCGGACGGGGTTTGTTAAACCCAATAGATCTATTCACTTGTACTTGCGTTTACCATGACAGGTAATTAACGGTTCATGAAATTAGAGACTTTTCCGGCAATAAGGTACTCGATTGTCAATAAACATGTATTCGGATCCAGCATACCATAAATAACTTGTGTTCAAGTTTTCAAAACAAGCATGTATCTCCCTCGCGGGGTTTTATTAAAACAGTTAAATAAATAAAGGCGAGGCTACGAACTTACCGTAAGTAACGAGAACAAATGATCAACAACGAGGAATGAAGTCAAGAGATCCTAACCGTGACCTAATTTATTGACGCGCTTTAGGAGAATAAAATATACAACGAAACGACACATAAATCGTTTATAAAAAGTAATAGAAAGTAATAGAATCCATATGTGTTTTTAGTAAAATTGTGTCTTATTGAAGATGTAGGTTTTTTTAGTTAAGTTATGACGCTTATACGAAAATTTACTAACTTTGGAAAGTTTCTATTTTTGGAAAGCGTAGAAATCCTGAAAGTAAATATTGTCAAAAAATATATCCCTTAATCCCAATTCACGTCTAAACGCCTTTAGTGATCTTAACGTCTAGTTTTCCTTTCAATTGATGGATACTAATGTCTAATAACTCTTATAAACCGACCGTCAAGCCTCCGTACTTTATCTAAACTCTAAACACCTTTTTACTTCATTATTCAAATTCTCAGATTATGGCAAAATTTTATTGTCATTTAACATATTTTTATAAAATACCAAATGATCTCAACTGACCTTCATATTGCATTTCCCACAACCTCATGATGTTATAGACCTAATGTATTTTTTCCCAAAAAGGTTTGACAAGTCTAACTATTTTTTTCAAAAATTTCGATAACCCAAAGTGTCCAGAAAATGACCTGCTGCAACCACCTAAAAGTTTGTCTTGACCAGACCCATTTAGACCTTTCAATAAAATCTAGAAAAATTCTAGAAAATCCTAGACCTCATAAACTTACTATAGTAGCAACCCCATCAATTAAAAAGATGTTTTGACATGGTTTTTGACCTCACAAACACAACACAAAATCTGTCCCAAAAACTTAGATTCGACAATAAATCTTGTAAAATCATTTTGGCTAACCTCTGCTTACTTTTAATTCACAAAACCACATGGGTTAGAAAGTAGACTCTCTGTAAATAATTTTAGGCTTAAGAAAATTATTAAAACCTATCTGAATGACGGAGTTATGACTCGTACAATATGACTCAAAAAATCTGCCAATTTTCCAAATTCGAATTTACAACAATTAAACCCAATCCTCTTCAACCACATGAACCAACAACAAATCTATTATCAACAACATCTTAATCCCATCTCCATCAACTTATTGACTCACTAATCAACACATCTTCAAGTATTTTATAAAACTCACTTGATTAGTTTATAAAAGTGTAACACAAACACATGCATCTATGGATCTATGAATCAAGAACATAAAAATCAAAAAATCAATGAGGAAGATCAAGAAACGCTTACAACTTATGAAGAACCAACAAATAACACAAGATCTATATGAACAAACACTAGATCTTGAAAAACCCCAATTATATTTTGAAACCCAAACTTTTAATTTTTGAATAAACCTTGAAATCTTTGAAATAAAACCTTGGAATCACCTTAGATCTTGTTAGAAATGAATGTAGTAGCTTGGATTTGAAGAAATCGAAAGACAACCACCACCTATAGAGGTGATGTGGCTGCCGTGGGATGAGAGGAGGGAAAAGGGGGAGGGGAAAGACTTTGGTGGCTTCTGTGTGTTTTGCTTAACCTTAAAAATGAGGTAAGGATCCTTTTATAGTGACCTTGCTAAGTTTTAAGGGTGCACTATGGTTCCATAAAATGACTAGAACCCATCCCTTCTTGTTATTTCGGGAATAAGAGAAAAGAAAAGGGACCAAGTCTGAGCCAAGTTTTTGCAAGTATTATTTGTTGTGTAAAAGTATAGGTTAAGAATAAAAAGGTAAGGCAAATGTATGGTTTTAGCAAGATTTTACGTAAACGCGGAACGAAGCAGAAAATACAAAAATTAGGAATTATAATTCCTCGGGGTATCTAATAGGAATATTAATCTACGAAGGACACGAAGACGGATAAAAATCCCAAATACGGCTTACGTTTAATTAAAACGAGAAATTATACTAAAACGGCTAAAAAGTAAAATACGAAATTTTATTCAAAAGTAAAAATAGGAACGGGGTCAAGATTTAATATTGGTCGTGAAAATACAAGATATTACAGCCTTCTCACCTTAAAGGAGCGTCGTCCCGGTGCTCAATTCGCCTTATTTGCCGTCGGTTTACTTATGAAAAGATGAGGATACGACCCTGCTTTAGTTGTTTGACCTCATGGTCTATGATCTTTACAGGATCCTCGATAAAGTGTAGCTTGATGACTAGTCGAGATGCATCTAGTGAAAAGATAAGGTTTAATGAGATAAACATCTCCTTGGGTTCAAGACGTGAAAGGTGATATGGATTCCACTGAGTTCCCGAGGTAGTTTAAGTTGTATAGCTTGCTAACACGTTCGAAGGGTTCAATAAAACAATTTAGCAAGATAGCAAACGAATATGGAATAAATAATAGTTGCTGCATGATATGTTCGCTTTTTGGGAATATAAGTAGAAAATTGATTTTGATAAAAAAAAATTAAGCGACTACTCCTAGCATAGCATGGTCCTTCCTGAATTATACATAGGTGATCAGGCTATATATAATTGAGGACTAACGATGCAATGCTTATTTTCGTCAAACTAGTGTTATGTATAAAATAGTATCAAATGGTTTTATAATGTAATGAAATAGTTTATAAAGTGAATGCAAAGTAGCTCATAGGATGACAACAGAATAGTTTATAAGACGATAGTAAAATGGTTTATAATATAGTAGCCAAATGGTTTATAAGATGATTCTGAAAATGTTTATAATTTATTAGCCACATGATTTGTAAAGTAACAAAACAATTCATAAGATGAAAACGAAATAGTATATAAGATGATAATAATTTAGTTTATAGGAAAACAACAAGATAGCATGAGCTAACAGTAAAATGGTTTATAAGATGACATCAGGGTTGTTTACAAAGCAATAGATCATAGTAAGTATAAAGAATATCCAAACAAACGTAGAAGTAGTCAGAGAAATTGAACATAAAGAGTCATTTGTTCCAACAGATCGCGAATCGGAAGGCTATAGAGAGTCATTTGTAGAATTTATCGTTGCAAACGAAAGAACAAATTGATCATAATAACAGTAGATATAAGTAAGCATAAAAAATATCAAAATATAGTAGCGCTCAAAAGAAATGGATGTAAGGAGTTATTCGATCGACAAAATGAACGTAGAGAGTCGTTTGATATTTGCTGAACTTAGAAGTTGACTTTTTGGCGGTATGATTCTCCAAAATCACATGAAGTAACGAGGAAAAGAATGAGGTGTTAATGAGTCAGGAACTAAGAAACACGGCGATGAAACAACAACAAAGATAAACCCTTCATTCATCTGATAACAATTCACAAAGGAGAAGAATACGATTAAAAAGAATCGACTATAGTTTATTACCTATAAAAGAAGTGCCTATAGAATCCACATGTGCGTCCTAAGTTTACTTATTAAGACGTCCTAGAAATAGAGTCATACTCGTAATTAAGTTACACTACTTTTTCTGAAAAGTTTCTATTTTTAGAAAGTCACTATTTTTAGAAAGTTCGTTTATTCAAAGACGTTAATATTGTCAAATAAAAGTATTACATTTTTCGTTAACACCGACACCCCAATAATTAAATGCTTACCCTAATTTCCACGTTATACTTATGTTTATATAAAGTTTCTATTTATAGACTTACCGTTTTTAGATGTGAACGATAGCACCCAAAAATCATATTAGTTATAAATTAACACCCGTTACAATTTACTAGCTCAACCGAACCCAAAAATTACTAAAAACCATATTTTATATTCCTATCAGCTTTGACTTTTTATATAAAGAATTTTCTAAACTTTGACTTTATTCTAGACTCGCCATCCTATATTTTTAGACTCAGCTCTTGTCGTGGCACATATAAAACCACATTCCGAACAACTTTTATGTTTTGGTCGAAGGCCGAAACGGACCAGAAAATGATCAAATTACCCTTTTTTGTATCTGTGCAACTAAAGATTTTGACAGATTTTATATAAATTATTTTTCCAACTTTAGCTTGAGTTTTGACCCTTCGTTTAGCATTTTTAGACTGAAATTTTTACGCAGCGCAAGTAAAACGACATTCCGAACAACTTTTGTGTGCCAAAATGACTCGGCCAAAATGGACCAGAAAATGAAAATCTCAATTTGAGTATCAACAATTACACAGAAACTGATCTTGATCAGACAAATGAATCAAACCAAACAATCCACCACAGCTACTCAGTTGTGGATCTATTATCTAGATTGATAATAGTTCTGTTACAACAGAACAATAACAAGATCAAGATGATCTAAACAGAATTAGGGTTTACAACTTTTAGAGAGGGATGAACGAATTAAAAGAGAAAGAGAGATTGAGAAGTTATAACAATAAGCTCGAAGACCATCGTTTATAGCCTTGACCACCAACTTTGATGAAATCCCACTTGACACAATAAGCCCCCCATCTTTAAAGAAGTTCAAACTTGAGCCCAAAGTTTCTTTAAACTGAGAATCAAGAAATGACACAGTTAGTCCCCGAACTATTATTTACTAAAAGAGATTATATTTTAACAATTAGTCTCGCTTCCATTCCATCAATCGTATATATAATTTGCTCCATTTTAGATTATCTAGAAACCTATTACTTACCCTCCAAGCCATTTTTTAATATTATGTTATTTACTTTCATACATTATCCGGTTCAATTCTCATGAAGTTTGCAGCATATATTTTTGTCTCTTTGCCTTCTTGAAGATAATGAGAAACACCATATTGTCATATTATAACTAAATAAGATTTGAAGTAATACTATTTTAATTAACATGAAGTTAAATTCTTTGATAATTGATGTGTTATGGGATCATCCATGGCTTGGTTTTGGATAGACAGTGGTGCCTAAAGGGTGAGGTGATTCACTTGATATTATTTACTTTTATTTTTTCA
>BQNB010158178.1:0-15062 GCA_026074375.1 Tanacetum coccineum
GCTTTGTTCATAATCTGGAAGGTGATGATTTACTCTCAGGATCTCAGGAAACCAACCTTTATACATTGTCAATGGGAGATATGATGACGTCTTCTCCACTTTGTCTCCTGTCGAAAGCCTCAAAGACCAAATCCGGGTTATGGCACCGACGATTGTCACATTTGAACTTTGGTGCTATTAATCATTTGGCTAGACAAGGTCTCGTACGAGGTCTTCCCAAATTGAAATTTGAAAAAGATCATTTGTGTTCGGCATGTGCTATGGGCAAAAGCAAGAAACAATCACATAAACCTAAATCTGAAGACACCAATCAGGAAAAACTATATCTTTTGCACATGGATCTTTGTGGGCCTATGCGTGTTGCAAGTATAAATGGGAAAAAGTACATCCTCGTCATTGTGGATGATTACTCTCGGTTCACATGGGTGAAGTTTCTAGCATCAAAGGATGAAGCTCCTGATTTCATAATCAAGTTTCTGAAGATGATACAAGTTAGATTGAATGCACCTGTCAGGAACATTCGTACAGATAATGGAACTGAGTTTGTCAATCAAACTCTGCGTAGCTATTATGAGAGTGTTGGTATCTCTCATGAAACATCGGTTGCGCGATCTCCACAACAAAATGGTGTCGTTGAAAGGCGAAATCGTACTCTTGTTGAAGCCGCTCGAACAATGTTAATCTACGCAAAAGCTCCTTTATTTCTATGGGCCGAGGCAGTCGCTACCGCATGTTACACCCAAAACTGATCCATTATACGGCGTCGCCATGGAAAAACTCCTTATGAGCTCTTACATGACAGAAAACCCGATCTATCTTACCTTCATGTCTTTGGAGCACTTTGCTATCCAAACAATGATAGTGAGGATTTGGGCAAACTTCAAGCTAAAGCTGATATAGGCATTTTCATTGGATATGCACCCAAGAAGAAAGCTTACCGTATCTACAACCGACGTACCCAAAAAATCATTGAAACTATCCATGTCGATTTTGATGAGCTGACGGCAATGGCTTCTGAACAAATCAGTTCAGGACCCGGACTTCAATTTATGACTCCTGCAACATCCAGTTCAGGACTCGTTACAAACCCTATTCCTCAACAACCTTGTAATCCACCACCAAGAGATGATTGGGATCGTTTGTTCCAACCTATGTTCGATGAATACTTTAATCCTCCAACTATTAATGTCTCTCCAGTTCCAGTCGCTGCTGCACCAAGAGCTGTTGATTTAGCCAATTCACCTGTGTCTACGTCAATTGACCAAGATGCTCCATCAACAAGTATCCCATCAACACAAGAACAAGAACATTCTCTAATTATTTCTCAAGGTTTTGAAGAATCACCAAAAATGCCACATTTTCATGATGATCCACTTCATGCATCTCTTCATGAAGACTCGGCTTCTCAGGGATCGTCATCTAATGTGAGACCAATCCACACTCTAGTCAAATCACTTGGTAGATGGACTAAGGATCATCCTATAGCAAATGTAATCGGAGACCTTCTCATTCTGTCTCCACGAGAAAGCAACTCGAAACCGATACCATGTGGTGTTATTTTGATGCCTTCCTAACTTCTGTAGAACCAAAGAACTTCAAACAAGCAATGACCGAACCATATTGGATCGATGCTATGCAAGAAGAAATTCATGAATTTGAAAGACTACAAGTTTTGGAATTGGTGACGTGTCTAGGTAAAGTCATGTTGATCAAATTAAAATGGATTTATAAGGTCAAGACAAACGAATTTTCCGGTGTACTAAAGAATAAGGCTAGATTAGTTGCTCAGGGATTCAGGTAAGAGGAAGGAATCGATTTCGAGGAATCATTTGCATCGGTTGCAAGAATAGAGGCCATTCGTATCTTCGTAGCAAATGCAGCCAACAAGAATATGACGATTTTCCAAATGGATGTCAAAACGGATTTCTTAAATGGCGAGCTCAAAGAAGAGGTCTACGTTTCTCAACCAGAAGGATTTGTGGATTAGGACAACTCATCGCACGTGTGTAAGCTCAAAAAGGCCATGTACGGTCTCAAACAAGCACCACGTGCATGGTATGACATGCTGTTAAGTTTCCTCATTTCACAATATTTCTCCAAAGGTGCAGTTGATCTGACGCTCTTTACACGAAAAGCAGGAAACGACTTATTACTGGTACAAATTTATGTTGACGATATCATATTTGCATCCACTAATATTGCTTTGTGTAATGAGTTTGCTAATCTGATGACCACCAAGTTCAAGATGTCATGATGGGGCAGATGTCATTCTTTTTAGGATTACAAATTTCTTAAAGTCCCAGAGGCATCTTCCTAAACCAATCAAAATATGCTTCTAAAATTATTAACAAATATGGTTTGCTAACTAGTGATTCTGTAGACACACCTATGGTGGAAAAGAATAAATTGGATGAAGATCTACAGGGGACACCAGTTGATGCTACACTTTACTGTGGCATGATTGGATCCCTCATGTATCTGACATCTAGTAGATCCGATCTTATTTATGCAGTCTGCTTATGTGCTCGGTATCAGGCAAAGCCTACCGAAAAGCACTTAAATGCGGTTAAACGGATCTTTTGATACCTAAAGGAAACCATTAACATGGGTCTCTGGTACTCGAAGGATACCGGTATGTCTCTAACAGCATATTCAGACGCAGATCATGCGGGGTGTCAGGACACTAGACTTGTATTATTTAATTATATTTTTTATTTTTTTTTCTCCGCTGAAGGGAGCTTGTTTGACATGAGTGAAAATCTCAGTAGAACAAGGAGTGGAGTAGGGTGAAGAAGAGCTTCGTAGCCGAACCACTATAAATCTTGGTGTCTTGGTTTGATTGTTCCTTCTCTCGTCTCCTTATATTGTTGTGATTGTTATTTTCCATTAGTTTATATATTTACTTGATTGATTCATATTGTTGGTTGGTTAAACATACTACTCGAATCATGTATTTTGATCAAAGTTTTAAAACAAAAATGAACCTTAAACTATTCAATTAAGAAACAAAAAATAAAAATAGAATAAAGAGTGGGAAAAACATAGAAAAAGGTAGAAATGAACTAAATACAAAAAACCTGAAAATCAAACAGGATGGCAAGAAAATAAATATAAGAACCAATTCACCAAAACCATAGCCCCCCCCCCCCACCCCCTATTCACTTTTTCCGCAGAGGGTTTTGATTTTGAGGAATCATTTGCACCGGTTGCTAAAAACAGAGGCCATCTGTATCTTCGTAGCTAATGCAGCCAACAAGAATACGACAATTTTCCAAATGGATGTCAAAATGTCTTGCTTAAATGGGGAACTTAAAGAAGAGGTCTACGTTTCTTAACCAGAAGGATTTGTTAACCAGAACAACCCATCGCATGTGTACAAGCTTAAAAAGGCTCTCTACGGTCTCAAACAAGCACCATGTGCATGGTACGACATGCTGTCAAGTTTCCTGTATTCACAACATTTCTCCAAAGGTGCAGTTGATTCGACGCTCTTCACACAAAAGCAGGAAATGACTTATTACTGGTCCAAATTTATGTTGACGATATAATATTTGCATCCACTAATACTGCTTTGTGTAATGAGTTTGCTAATCTGATGACCACTAAGTTCAAGATGTAACTGATGGGGCAGATGTCATTCTTTTTAGGATTACAAATTTCTCAAAAACCTAGAGGCATCTTTCTAAACCAGTCAAAATATGCTTCTGAAATAGTTAAAAATATGGTTTGCTAACTAGTGATTCTGTAGATACACCTATGGTAGAAAAGAGTAAACTGGATGAAGATCTACAGGGGAAACCAGTTGATGCTACACGTTCCCGTGGCATGATTGGATCCTCTTGATCTGACAATCCAAGTAGACCCCTACCTTATTTATGTAAGTCTGCTTATGTGCCCGGTATCAGGCAAAGCCACCAGAAAAAGCACTATAAATGCGGTTAAGCGGATCGATTCGATACCTAAAGGGGAACCATTAACATGGGTCCTCTAGTACTCGAAGGATGCCTGTATGTCTCTAACAGCATATTCAGACGTAGATCACGCGGGATGTCAGGACACTAGACGCAGTACATTAAGAAGCGCTCAATTATTAGGTGATAAACTTGTTAGCTGGTCTTCCAATAAGCAAAAGAGCACTGCGATCTCGAGTACAGAGGCAGAATATATTGCCTTATCTGGGTGTTGTGCTCAAATCCTATGGATGCGTTCATAGCTAACAGATTATGGCTTTCAATTCAATAAGATTCCTTTGTATTGCGACAATAAAAGTGCGATTGCTTTATGCTGCAACAATGTTCAACACTCAAGAGCTAAGCACATCGACGTATGCTACCGTTTTATAAAGGAGCATGTGGAGAATGGAATTGTGGAACTTTACTTTGTTCGGACAGAATATCAACTGGCTGACATCTTCACCAAACCCTTGCTAAGAGAAAGATTCAATTTCTTAATCGAAAAGCTCAGTATGAAAAGCATGTCTCCGGAAACGCTAAAACATCTGACACAGGAAGAGGACGAGTAAAGGTGGTTACTCGTGGTATCCTATATCATATGTATATAAGAAAACATAAAAACACAAATATATTTTTTCTTTTATATAAATTTTTCTAAAAGAAAATTAAAAATTAAAAAATCAAAAAAATATAAAAATATGTATCTCTGGCATATCTTCTGAAAATCGATAACATTTACGATCTTAGAAATATCATTTAATAATGATACGAGGCTATAAATAAAGTTCGAGCAGAAGTTCTAATCGCTTTTAAAACATGCCAAAATGGCTTGCTATTATTTTCGATAGCAACCCGGTCATTATCTTAAAGGCAAGTATTTCAAAAAGAAAACTTGTCCTTACAATTGGAAATTGTTTTGACTCAATACAACGGAGCTTAGAAAAATATTTATATGGCCTAACTACCATTTTCTACGTAAGTATATTTGTTAAATTCCAAATTAATACTATTAGTACTTCATATAATCTATATATAGCCAAACTACCATTTCCTACGTAACGGTCGTTAAGTCCTTTTTATTAGAAAAACCCTTAAAGTAGTACACGTAATATTCCTTCTTTTAAAATATATGTTTCCGACACTTTTAAGATATTGTTTTGACTCAATACAACGGAGCTTAGAAAAATATTTATTTCGTCTACCTTAACAAAACGTCGTTTATCCGATATAAATCCGTTTTAACAAATATTAATCGACCATGAAAACGAAACCAAGTGTTCTATCTATGTCCATTCCGACAACTCTATTCCTATCCTATAGTCCAAAATCCAACAACACAATTCCATAATTCCGCAACTCCACAAATCCACTTACAAATCCAACTTCATCAATATATTAGATGATATATATATATATATATAATTATTATATAAATAAATATGATAGTATATATAGAGTATATAATATTATATATATATATATATATATATATATATATATATATATATTCACAACACTTCCACGAATCTTAGTATTTTTATATAACATCCACAATAATATAAGTAAAAGTATAAATAAATGATTTTTGTAAAGATATAGTTTTCTAAAACAATAACGAGCTCAAGTATGGATTTTTTTATGTAAAAACACTTTAAAAGTAGTTTTTGTAAACAATATGTAGTTTTTATAAAAGAACAAGTATGGTGATAAACTTTTGCATATGATGATGAGGTAAGTATGTAAATGATGTGAATGAAAACATGCAAGAAATATTTAATTACAAAAGTGAAGAAAGTAGATGAAGATTAACCCAAAAATATAAGTATAGATAACCCGAACACGATCCAAAAGCTACCCGAATAAACTAACAATATACCACTAGTGTATATGAACATAAGACTTGGAAGAAATCAAAGTGATGAACACAGTAGGTGTGTGTGTTTGTGCGTCAGCCAAAGAAAGAACAAGGGAAAGGAGAGAGCAATTTTGATAAGTGTTTGAGTGTGTGTGAAAAATGAATGCATAGGTCCTCCTTTTATACCACTAGTAAGCATAAAGGATCCAAAGATGTGGGGTTTCAAGCCTTGTACAAGAAAAAGTTTGTTAGCAAAAGTTTTGGGAAGGACTAATGCTAGGAAACAAATTGAGAGGAGACCACATGGTACTAGTGCAAGCAAACAAAAATCCAAAGGTGATGGTGGTGGTTTCAAACGGCTCAAGGGGACAAGGGGGACTAAATTGGCACCATTAGCACAATTGTTAGGATTTTTCTCCATGTTTCATGCAAAGGTGGTACAAAGGTTAGTTAAAGTAGCTAACAAAATGATCATGGAATGTGTATGTGTGTGTGGAATCGAATGAACAAAAGAGAAGATGGGGGACCAAAGATTTTCAAATTTTGTATTTTTACTCTCACCTATATGTAGATATTAATTTAGGAAGGTAAAAGTATATACATGTATGCATGCAAATGCAAAATGCTTAATCTACGCAACTTATAAAACAAAAATGCGAGACATATGAAAATAATGCTCGAAAAGTTATATTATGCAAATCGTGAGTAGACTACACTTAGTATAAAGCTGAAACGCATCCAGTGAGGTTTTCAAATATATGCGGGACAACTTCCTGATTAGATCAAATCAAACATGTAAGTTATAAAAGTCAAACTATTGCATGTAAATAGAAAGTTGTTTACCTATGAAAATTTAGGTTGTTACAATAGAATACCTACACACAACAACACATCAGGTTTTTGGCGCCGCTGTCGGGAAGTGAAATTGTTTAATTCTTGTTTATTAGTGTTTTAGTTTAGATTCAGTGTTTTCATATTAGATTAGTATAGTTTAGTTTGCATTTGTATAATTCTGCATATTTGTGTGTTTGTGTGTTTTCTTTATTTTTTCTACATTAATAAAATCCTGCTGTTCTGTATCAATTCGAATATTGGATACGGCGTATTCATATCTTTGAATACGGCATATTCGCTTTTAAAAATAAATATAGCGTATTCGACATCAAACATCAATACGGCGTATCCAGTTTACTGAATACGACGTATCGACTGTCTGATATAGCAGCATATTTAATTTTTCGTACTCGATTTCCGTATTTAGTTTTATGTATTTTCTTTCTTCTGAGCCTATCCTACTGATATTTAACCCTTGTTTTAAGGTAGTGTATGACCAGGAGTTCGAAGAAGGAGCTCGTCAAACCTTACAAAGAACTTGAACGAGTGTTACATTCAACAAGGAAGCTTCCCAAGACAACGAGTCTTGATTATTCGAGTTCACCGGAATTCGAGTTATTTTCTGATCACAGAGTTTAGTTTGAAGAAGAAATCACAGAAACAATGGAGGAACCAACTATGGAGGAGTACTTGACGAAAACCCGAGAGGATTATGTTGATAGAAATAATGCTTAAAAATATTATTAATATTTATCGACCTCTCTACGTTTTGATAATCACAAAATATAAAAACGTTCAATTTAAAATTAAACGTAAACAAGTAATTAGTAGTAAAATTTTTATTTCAAAAATTTAATCACTTAAAGGTATGAATAAATAAATGCTTAATGTATTTTATGATCAAAATAATTTTTATTCAACCTTACATTTTTTATAAAATGTTACAAACATTTTTATAACTTTTACAAAACATTTTCTACATTTAAAAAAATTGTTTTATTCAAAATAAATATTTTGAATTTAAATTTTCTACCTAAAAACGGTTAGAAATGTTTCAGAAAACACCTCCCCTAGAAAAGACAAAAAAGGGAGCGTCTTGGCCTGGGCGGCCCCCTTAGTGATAAAGGGGCCGACACATGAGCTAAGGGGGGCGGCCAGACAAAAAGCTCCCACCTTTGCCTATAAATACTGGACTGATCCCCACTGTTTTTCTCACCTTTTGCACACATTTTCTTTCTGTTCTAAACCAGTTTATACTCTCCTTTCTTTCCTTTGATCATTTAATCATAAAGCTTTATTTCCATGTGATCCAAACTTAATTTCTCAAGTGCAAGAGAATAATACTTCTTATCATCAAGTCAAGAAGTGTTATAGTTTAGTTGGTGTTATTGTGAAGTTTTGTTAGATCTTGTAAATCATTTATGTATATTGTGAAGGTGTGTATCGTAGTTGTGTATATTAAGTAGGTTGTGGTGTTTATTGTAAGTATAGTTAGATCGGGGTGATCTTTGTAAGTAGTGTTACATTGGTGTGATCGTAGTAGTGTCTTAGTTGTGAAGAGAAAAGAAGTTGTGAAGTAAAGATAAGTAGTGAAGCGAAGACAAGTCGTGAAGTGAAGCAAAGTTGTGAGTTGTTGTGAAGTAGTGTGGTTAGTCGTGATAGATTAGTTCTAGCTAGGATTAGAACTCGACATTTTGCTTAGTGTCAAAAATTGGTGTAAGCAAAGTCATGTACAGTTTTCTCTGCCTAAGGGAGTTTGTTGACATAGTGAAGAGAACTCTCGAGTTTGGTGCTTGGGAAGTGGAGTAGAGCGAAGAGGTGCTTCGTTACCGAACCACTATAAATCCTTGTGCTGTGGTTTGATCTTTCTAACTCTTATCTCTTGTCTTTCATATTTACTTATTTACTTACTTGCATTGTTCAAATTGTGCACATATTGATATCACATAAAATCGAATCTAAGTGTTTATAAACAAACATAACTTTAATTTAAAAAGCGATAAACTATTCAACCCCCCTTCTAGTTTTCCACAATTGGTATCAGAAGCCACGTTAAACAAGATTTTTAAAATAAACTGTATTTTAAAACTTGAATCGATCTATGGAATCGAAAAAATATTTAGAAGAGCAATCTATGCAAAGACCATCACTATTTGAAAGTGATGGATTTTATTTATTGGAAAAATAGATTCGAAACTTATGTGAAATCAAAAGATTTAGATCTTTGTCATGTTATTACCTATGGTGATTTTCCTCCAATTCAAAATAATCCCGAAACTAAAAAGGATGAAATTGTACCATTTGATAAACAAAACAATGATCTTAAAAAGAAGTTTGCTAAAAATAATGAAGCTAAAATGGTAATTTATAATGCTTTACCACGTAAAGAATATGAAAGAATTTTATGTGTAAAACCACAAAAGAAATTTGGGATACTTTATTAATCACTCACCAAGGTAATAGTCAAGTCAAAGATAACAAAATAGATCTTCTTGTTTAACAATATGAACAATTTACGATTCCAAAAGAGGAATTGATAGATAATAGATTTGCTAGATTTAACACTATTATTACTAGTCTAAAATCACTTGATGAAGGTTTTTCTAGCAAGAATTATGTTAGGAAATTTCTTAGGGCACTTCATCCTAAATGGCACGCAAAGGTTACGGCTATTGAAGAATCGAAAGATTTGACATCACTGTCACTCGACGAACTCATTGGAAACTTGAAAGTTTATGAAGTGATAATAAAGAAAGTTTCTGAAATGGTCAAAGGCAAAAGAGAACAAAGTAGATCTCTTGCCTTGAAGGCTAAAAAGGAATCTAGTGACGAAGATAGCTCAACCTCCGAAAGTGAAGACAAAGAATACGCCATGGCCATGAGAGAATTCAAGAAATTCTTCAAAAGACGAGGAAGATTTGTAAGACAACCACGAGATGAAAGAAAGTCATTACAAAGAAGTAGAGACGACAAAAATGGTAAAAGGGAAAGAAAATGCTTTAGATGTAGAGATTCAAATCATCTCATCGGAGAGTGTCCAAAGTCGTCAAGAGACAATAATCAAAGAGCTTTCATTGGAGGAGCGTAGAGTGATAGTGGCGAAGATGAGGAAGAAAAGAATAAAGATGAAACTTGTCTTGTAGCTCAAGCGTCTAACGAGATATGCTTAGGAATTAATTTGGAGCCCGACGAATGGATTAAAGATAGCGGATGCTCAAAACACATGACAGGGAACCGGGGTCTATTTTCTACATACCAATCATACAACGGAGGTAACGTTATCTTTTGAAGTAATTTGTGTGGTAACATCATAGGCAAATGTACGATTTCTCATGACTCCCTAATTATTGAAAATGTTGAGCACGGCATGCTATACTCAAAACATATCCACCATAATGAAAAGACATGTCAAAACGTCCTTATGAAATTTTCATAAGAGAAATCCCAACATCAGTTTTCTCATATCTTTGGAATGTATAAGTTTACATCCACAATCAATAAATCATTTAGGAAATTTTAGTGAAAAAGCTGATGAATGGTTATCTCTTGGAAACTCACTTGTCTCTAAGGATTCAGAGTCTCAACACTAAAGACAACAAATGAAGAAAACCTATCACATCACATTTGATGAAAGCCCTGAGGCTATCAAATTCTCAAAACCCTCAGTTGACAACATCAACATTGCTGAATCAGAAAGATATCCACCTGATGAATATCTTCATCCTTATGAACCTTCTCAAAGGTATCAAACAAACATCAATGATGTGTCCTTCATAGAATCCTATGAATGTCCTGAACCAGTGGTTCTTGAAACTAAAGTTTCATCTTATCAAACAGATCAAAATGATCAACCTGTTCAAAATGATGAAATCTTAAATGATGATCATTCTGAACATTCCAATCACACCAATGATGAACAAATCATTGATAGTCTCCCAAGCACTGAAGACATTCAGATCTCTGAACACATGTCCTCTCTAAATACAAAGGACACTTCAGCACAAAATACTGCAACCCAAGTCCGCCCTTACCTGTTCCATCAATGGTCACTCCAGCTCCTCAAGACAGATGGTATCAAGACAAGCACATTGAGCTTGTAAATATCATTGGTAATCTAGGAGCAAGAATGCTCACAAGAGCTATGGCCAAACAACTCAGTGCTGCTTCAGCTCATGAATGTCTCTTTGTAGATTTTCTCTCTGAAGAAGAACCTAAAAAGGTCTCTAAAGCACTAAAGCATCCTGTATAGGTTGATGCTATGCAAGATGAACTAAACAAATTTGTCAGAAACAAAGTCTGGACATTAGTTCTTGCACCCTATCGCAAAATGTAACACCCTTAAATAGGGTCGCATCGGAATAATGTGTATTCGGGAGCGTTACATTACAGATCAATAGCACAAGATATGAGAACGACCTCAAAAAGAGTCGTTTAAAATATGATACATTGGATTTATTGAAATTGTTTGATACAAAGCACGAAGGCTTAAATAGTTCAACATTTGAAATAAAGATTCTAGATCATAACAATCGTCCCGAAATATAATGACTCCAAATAATATTTATGCATGAGCACCCTAAGACCCAAAAGGAACTATCCAAATGTACTTGTGCACTCGTGCATCATTGACACAAGCAAGAAAAACATGCCTAAAAAAAAACGGGTCAACATAAATCGGTGAATTCAATAGGTTTATGTAAAAGAAATGAAGGGATCCGTAAGATTTTCAAAGTGTATGATAATGCAACAAATGAGCAAATATATCACAAATATAATTACGATTTGTCCCTAATCTCAGACACCGAAGCTTTGTACCTGCAAATAAATGCAATATAAATATTGGCCACATTAACCCGTGATGAAATTCTTACGCCCCAACAATCCGAACCCGACATGGTATACACATCCGTTGGCTCAGCCGTCCGTGACACCATGAGACTACTCAACCCGATGGGGATGTCAACTCCAATAGATCTATTTAGTAACATTCGCCGAGAAAAAAAAAGCTCACCAAACAAAGTAATTGGACAGTTCAAGATAAGTGGGCTCAAAGGGTTATCCCGCTACTTAGGCAAACACGTAATCATGATAAAATAAACACTTATGATCAATTTGTAAAACAAAGCATGTTTCTCACCCCAAAAGATATAAAACATTTATCCAAAACGAGTAAAAGTGGGGCTATGAACTCACATTAAGTAATGATAACGTAGAAGCAAAGTAGTGGCACGAAAAACGATGCAAAAGACTTTATCCGCAACCTATGAATAAATAATACATATTCACTAAACGGAAAAGTAATAATATAATTACTTGCAAATTCTTGTCCCTAGTGTGTGCTTGAGTTATAATTGAATTGAATGACAATTGAAAACAATTTCTCGCTTTTAAAAACGGTCAACTTCATCGGGTCAACGCGGTCAAACCATAAGTATATAATTTTCACGCAATCAAGAATTATACAATGACGAAACTTTCACCCAAATATCCGCACAATTCAAACTAAGGCATCAACTTCCCACAGAATCATTATGCAAGCGACCATTCTACATACCTCATGCGAAAAACAAATTGACACAACCCGTGTGCATCGTACGGGTCTGCATGCCTCGTATTTGTAAATATTAAGTTACTGATGAACAGTAACATTTAATCCATTTAATAAATTATATAAAACTACTTTTATATAATTAATTGTTGTAATATTAAAAATGTCGTAATTTATTCGTTTTACCTCCGTTTAATACGTTCTTTATATGTATGGTTTCGTATTTGAAAATTCTAATCAACCATTACATTTATTATGTGTATTTTTACTGTTGTGAATAGTAACAGTGTGTATATATTTATAAAAATGCTTTTTATAAATATTAATTGTTGAAATCGTATAAAAATCATATCTCATTCGTTTTAATTTGGTTTTTAGTGATTCTTTCGCCCACATCTTCATAATTAAAAGATTTATCAAACAAAAATAATCCCCATCAGCTCACTATCATGAACAGTAGCGGCTGGTTTTTATAAAACTACTTTTATAAAGTTACTTTTGTTTATTTTATTACATAAAAATGAAAAAGTCCTAACAAATTCATTACTCATTGGTTTTTCAAGTTTCTTACCTTTTTATAATCCTTATACAATCTACTTTTACAGACAAATACTCAATATTCAACTAAAATTCGAATTGTATTATTTTTATAACTTTCTTTTATAAAAATACTTTTATAATTGTAAATCTTGTAAACATTATAACTCCTTCGTTATTTATCAGATTTTCAAGTTTCTTATTGATTTAGAAAGCTAATAATATGTATTTTTTTATAAAATTATAAAATAATTTTCCACAATAAAAATTGAATTCGTGTATACATATACATGTTTTTATTTTATAACCTCATAAAATAAAACCTAGGTGATGATTAATAATATAAGAATTATATAAATTATAAAATGAAAAGATTAGGGTTCTTAGAAGACTTTAATGAAGATATGATGAATGATGAACAAGATCAAATCCAACCAAGAAACCCTAACTAGAAAATTAGGTTTAGAAAACCCTAATTTTCTTATAAACCCTAATTGAAAACCTTTCTTGTAAAAACCTTTGTTTAACCCAATCCAAGCTTCCAAGACACCTTATATATGACCAACAATGAACCTTGAACACTTGTACTAGCTTAGAAATCAAAAATATGAATTGTATGAGTGTGTGGAATGTATACCGTGGGTTTTGAGGGTTGTAGGAAGAGTTTACTTATGATTTTCTAGTGAATGGGTTGTATGAATGATATGTTTATTATATAGGGTAAGTTAGGTAATGTGTTTAATATAAACAAATGCTAGGTAGACAAAGTAGGACAAGAAAGGATGTGACAAAGCTTAAGCATGCTTGGTTCTTGTGTGCTCCTTGTTCCTTGCCGTATGTGGGTAATCAAAGGGGGACAAAAGAATGTTTTTAATGTATTTAGTACAAGGTTAGGGTTAGGGGAAAGTTTAGGTTTAGCCTTGATTTGTGTAAGATAGAATGACAACATGTTCATGCTAGTTTTATGGTTTCTTGATGTTCTTATCACCTTGCCGTGGGTTTGTGCACAAAGGAGAGACAAAAGTGGTTCTTTGATCCATTAGTTAACAACTAGTATTGTTTATTCAAGTTAGTGGAGGTTTAGATGATTTAATTTCAAGTGTATGTGTGTTATATGTGTAGAATTTGGCTAGGGACTGAATTAAACAAATGTTTATGAATTTTTTGGTTATTATGGGTATTAGTGGGTATTTGTTGAAGTGTAGGTGGGTTTATGGTTTGCCATGCATGCAAAAGTGTAGTTTTATTGCGTTACGTAAACGTTTTATGTAACCAATAAAAATAAAAAGCGTAAAGTTATAAATTATTATCCTAATAACTTTATAACACTTACTTGACATAAACATTTAATTGTTTGATGCCCGTTTACGTTAAATGATCATTTTTAGTTTACACGATTTAGCTTAACTGTAAAAATTAAAAGCAAACGCGTAAAAGCTTAAAAATAAATAATTGAATAATTGAAGTCGTAAATGACCTAAAAATGTGAAATGTTACAGTCTCCACCCATTAGAAGAGCTTTGTACTCAAAGCTTAAGACGTTGTAGTGGATGAAGACGCTTGATTTGTGAAGAGATGTGGGTATTTCTTTTTGAACGAATCTTCACGTTCCTATGTGAACTCAGGACCTCTCCTTGAGTTCCAGCAAACCTTAACGAGTGGTATACGGCTTCGCTTTAATCGTTTGATCTCCCGTTCCATAATTTCGATGGGCTCTTCCATAAATTGGAGTTTATCATCAATATGTAGTCCTTCCAACGGAACGGCTAATGGTTCGTCGGAGTAACATTTCTTCAAGTTGGATACATGGAATGTGTTGTGAACCCTACTCACCTCTTGAGGGAGTTCAATCTTGTAAGAAACGGATCCAACCTTTTCCAGCACCTTAAAGGGTCCAACATATCTAGGGTTCAACTTTCTCCGTTTTCCAAAACGTACGAACCCTTTCCAAGGTGAAACTTTGAGCATAACTCTATCCTTAACTTGAAATTCCATCGGCTTACGCTTTAAGTCGGCGTAACTCTTTTGTCGGTCATGAGTGGCTTGTATTCTTTGCTTGATCTGAATGACCTTCTCAGTTGTCTCTTGGACTATTTCTGGACCGGTGAGTTGAACTTGTCCAACCTCGGCCCAACAAACAGGTGAACGACATTTTCGACCGTAAAGTGCCTTGAATGGTGCTGCCTTGATGCTAGCGTGATAACTGTTGTTATATGAAAATTCGACTAATGGCAGATGATTAATCCAACTATTTCCAAAGTCGATCATGCAAGCACGTAGCATATCCTCGAGGGTTTAGATGGTTCTCTCGCTTTGTCCATCAGTTTGATGGTAC
>BQNB010158180.1:674-15062 GCA_026074375.1 Tanacetum coccineum
CGGTCGGCCCCCCTTAACTAAAATTCCTTACTCCGCCCTTGGAGTCCATTAAAGAAGATATTAGGGTTTTATAACAAAGGGTTTAAGCCGTACAATACTAACGGACTTTTACAAATATATCGATTTGGTATGTGAACTCTATTAATTACCTTTTAATGTAACGTACTTTCATGTTTTGTGTCGATTTGCATAGTGAAACTTGTTTTACCGGATACTGGCATATTTATTACTTTTGTAAATTGCATGGATCATCCTTCTACTTTTGTATTTGGCATATTTAGTACTTAACGTTACAAAAAAAATTATAAACATTTTTTTTAATAAGAAAACTTTATAAATATTTTTGCTTTGATAAAATTACGAAAATTTTTTAAATTTTTTTTAAATATAAACAAGAATTTTAAAATTACGATGACTTTTATAAACAACTTTTTTACTTAAAATTGTTTTTATACACATATTTTTATACACATGTTTTTATACACATTTTATACACGTTTTTATACACATTGTTATACACACATTTTTATACACACATTTTTGTACACTTTTTTATACACACATATTTATCCACATATTTTGTTACACATTTTATACACACATTTTTATACGCACAGAAAAACGTGTATAATAATGTTTATAGAAACGTGTATAAAAATGTGTATAAAAACGTCTGTATAAAAGCGTATGTATAAAAATGTGTGTATAAAAATGTATATAAAAATATGTGCAGAAAAACGTGTACTAAAATGTGTATAAAGGGATGTTAAAAAATGTGTGTATAAAAATGTGTTTATAAAAATGTGTGTATAAAAAGGTGTATATAAAAACGTATATAAAAATGTGTGCATAATAGGACTAGTAAGAGGTTTAAAACATGTACCATCAACAAATCCTATTTTATTTTTACCAGTTAAAGCAATTTTCACAGCAGTTGCCACATTTTATAACTTTTAGTACCAGTTAATTTAATACCAATAATAGGAACATTAGAGTGATCAGTGTTTCGCGGAAACAATAAATTTCGAGCATCCAAAGCATTTGTAAGAACTTTAGCCATTATAAACTAGATAAGCAACAAATAAGACAAGAACCAGACAAAAAGTCAACAAATATATCAACAACAAGCAAATATGAGGAGAAAAGAAAGTAGTTCCCAGGCTTCCTTGCTACTCAATGGTGGTATATCAAGGGCTAAACAAGACACAATACCCCCTCTCCCTTTTCTTTTTAATTCTCTTTGTCAAGAAGAAAGAGAGACAAACAAACTTAAAATAATCAACATAATAGAGAAGAGAGGTGTTACAGAGCTTTCAACCAGCAAACGACAGCGGAAGACTTAAATCCTCTTCTTTCTTGATTCACTTAGTCAAGAAGAGAGAAGAAAACCCCATAATCAGCCAACAATCACCAAGAGCCAAAAAAACCCCAAATTGGAAAAATTAAGGTTTTACAAGAAAACCCTAATTTATCAAATCGAGTGATTAACTACCTCCACCACTCAAGCATCTGTAATCGTGTTACAGAAACACCCTCTCCTTCTGCCTTCTGAGCCCCCCCCCCATTCCTCTCTGTCTACCCGTTCTCTCGTCCTCACCATCCGATTACTCCACCTCCCATCACATTCATCTTCCACATTTCTCCCATTCTCAAGCCCCTCTCTCCTAATTTCACAATATCCTCACCTCCCTCACACTTTTTCTCCCCCTCACAAGACCCCCTCTCTGCCTGCGGACTCCATCAACTATCTCAAAACCTCAATCTGCGCACTACTCTCTCTTCTATCTGCAATCACTCTCAATCTCGCTGGTCCTCGTACTCGTGCCGTTCTGCTACCTCCCAAAGTCACCCCTCTACAATTCTCCCACTCAATCTCGAATCTCAATGTCTATCTTCTCTCAAAATTCTGACTTCATAGTGCTTTCCACTAATAATCTTTCTATACTCCAACTTCCTCTCATCTCTCCTTCCCCCCTCCTTCGTATACCTTTATCTCTATATCTCCAACTCTCTCATATACATCTAGCCCCTCTCTCCCCTCCTCCCTCCATTCTCTTCATCGCTACTCGCTCCTCTCACCCTCTCATCCAGTCTCTACAACTTCCCACCTCTCTCTCTAGTCCCTCTGCTCACCAGCAAACTCCTCTCTCCTCCTTCTGCACACTTACTAGACTACCTAATCTGTCCTTCTAAACCCCCTCCCGCATCCACATAATCAAATCTCTTCTAATCATCTCTCCTCAATCCCCCTCTCACCTATAAGACTAATCGACCATTCCACTCTCTACACTTCAACATCATATCTCCAACTTCACTCTCAATTCAACTTCTCGCTCTCTCAGTTCTTCACTTCCATCTCGCTCTTCTCACCATCTACTCTCTCCCCCTCTACTCTTTAAGACTTCTTCCATTAACCCCTCTACCTCCCCCCATCTCACTACATACCCCCCCTCGTCTTTCGCTCCAGACCCCTGCCACTTTCTCAATGCTTCACACCCCTATCTCACGGATTTCTTTTACTTACCCCCTCACTAATCTCTTCCCTCTTTTCTCCAGCTCATCCTCACTCGTCCTCTCCATGCCTCAGCGTAATCATAACCATCTCATGTTGTCGTATTAACACACCCCCTCTAAGCTCACTCATCTTACTTAACACCCTCACAGGATCTCTCAATCTAGTACTTCCACCCACACTCATAACCTCTACCGCAATCCTAACTGCAAATCATCCACTCAGCTCCCCTCACTTCTCACTCAATATCGTACCCCTCTACCCCTCTTCAACTACTTCTCTCATTATACAATGCCTCTTATCCTCTTCATTTCAATCACAATTCTTAAAATTGCTCTCCTTTTGCTCTACTCACAAGCTCTCTCCTCTCCATTTAAATTACGTCATATCAACTAATTACACTTTCCTTCCGTCAATTCTGTCTCCATCTTCTCTTAATACTCATCAATGTCTCCTCCTCACGCTACATCTTCTCAATAGCTTTATTCGTCCTACCTTAGTTATCTATTACCCTCGTCAATGGCACTCCCTCTTAGTTGCTCGGAAAAATTAAATTCTCAATAACGTTAACCATCATTACATCATTCATCAAACTCAGCTACTATTCGTTCAAGCCCATCTCTACATAAGTCTCCTTCCTCTCTCGTCATCTCCCAACCTACTCAAAATTGATTCATCACCTCTAATCCCTCCACCCCTCTACTTCTGACTTTCGATGACTATTTCCTATCTCCAATTACCCCTCTCCTTCGTTGCCTTATCTTGCTCCTGTCTCGACTCCTACGTCCCTGTACTCCCCTTCTACTCTCAACTCTTTCTGCACATCTTCCATCTCACTGATATCACCTTCTCGACTCCTATACGAGAACTATCCCCTCGTTGGTGGGGGATGGCCTCGTGATGTTTTAGTCTATCTGGGGGAGCAAACTCGGAGGAGCATATACGCCGACCCAGACACCCAATGGGACCCCCACAACATCTCGAAACTATTAGCGGCAATTACAACAATCACTGGGCGGGAGGTGGCTGGGGGTCATGCGAGGGTGGAAGGAGAAGGGTCGGTGACCCCCCTTCTCTCAGGGGCAGGGGCTTGAGAAACGGGTTACAGGGGCAGGTGGCGGAGGGGGGCATCTCGGGATGAACCGGCCCCCCCAGGGGGTTGGGAGTCGGCAAGGGCCGGGTTGCCACATGGTGTTGTTTGATTCTGGAATTGATATTAAGAGTTTTCACATGGTATCAAAGACAGCAATCACCTTGATTGACTGATTTTTTGATCGATTGAAAAAAGTTAGGGTTTTCTTAATTTGAGGGTTCTTAATTTTGTTGGTGGATTTGGTATTCTTGAGGGTGGATCTTGGATTGTCTAAGGTTAATTGCATTTTGGAGGTAGTTAATCACTCGAATTGATAAATTAGGGTTTTCTTGTAAAACCTTAATTTTTCCAATTTGGGGGTTTTTGGTTCTTGGTGATTGTTAGCTGATTATGGGGTTTTCTTCTCTTTTCTTAACTAAGTGAATCAAGAAAGAAGGGGATTTAAGTCTTCCGCTGTCGTTTGCTGGTTGAAAGATCTGTAACACCTCTCTTCTCTCTCTTATGTTGATTGTTTTAAGTTTGTTTGTCTCTCTTTCTTCTTGACTAAGAGAATTAAAAAGAAAAGGGGGAGGGGGTATTGTGTCTTGTTTAGCCCTTGATATACCACCATTGAGTAGCAAGGAAGCCTGGGAACTACTTTCTTTCTTTTCTCATCATATTTGCTCGTTGTTGATATATTTGTTTGTCTGGTTCTTGTCTTATTTGCTGCTTATTTGAGTTTTTGTCTGGTTCTTGTCTTATTTGTTGCTTATCTGGTTCATAATGGCTAAAGTTCTTACTAATGCTTTGGATGCTCGAAATTTATTGTTTCCGCGAAACAATGATCACTCTAATGTTCCTATTATTGGTATTAAATTAACTGGTACTAAAAATTATAAAATGTGGTCAACTGCTATGAAAATTGCTTTAACCGGTAAAAATAAAATAGGATTTGTTGATGGTACATGTTTTAAACCTGTTACTAGTCCTATTCTTGCTAAGCAATGGGAAAGGTGTAAAGCAATTTTTCTTGGTTAGATTATTAGTTCTTTGTCTAATGAATTGTATCTTGGTCAAGTTTACTCAGAGATTGCCTCTGATGTGTTGCATGAATTATAAGAAACATATGATAAAATGGATGGCTATGTTATCTTTAGTGTGATTCATAAAATTAATGGTTTGAAACAAGGTGAATTATCTTTTCCTGAGTACTATTATAAGTTAAACTCTTTGTGGAGAGAATTTGATACTTTGACTTTATTACCTACTTGTACTTGTGCTGCTCATGAAGAGGTCTTGAAGCATAATCAGTTGATTAGACTTATGCAATTTCTTATGGGCTTAAATGATGTCTATCAAAATATTAAGAGCAATATTCTTGCTAGAGACCCCTTACCTGATATGAAAGAAGCTTTTAATGTGGTATCCAGGGAGGAGTCTCATAGGGGACTCCATCCTGGATTAGGGTCTGGTTCTAGGAACAAAGTTTAACTTGCTGCTTTTGTTGTTAAGTCTAATAGTTACAAGGGAAATGACTTTGAAATAAGGAATAATAATTCTGCTAATAGAGGCCCTAATCCTAATCTTTTATGTAAAAATTATAGGTTAATTGTTCATACAATTGAAAGATGTTATGACATTATTGGATATCATGCTAGTTTAAAAAGAAATCATAATTTGGTAAGACAAGGGGGGAGGGGTAACTCTAATGGAAATTAAAATGGGAAAGTTTTTAACATAAATGCAGAAGCACAAAGGGGTGCTTCTACTTCTTCTGGGTCGACTAGCTTTGAAACCCCATTTACAAAAGATCAAATGATGAAAATTTCCTCTCTTATCAATGAAAAACCCTCTGAAAGTGCTAATGCCAATATTGCAGGTATGAGACCTACATTCTTTAATGGAAATGATTTCTTTAATTTGCATTTTGAAAAGTTTTTTTGTGCTCATTCTTGTTCATATATGTATAATTTGTCTGTGGGATGGATAATTGATTCAGGGGCTAATCAACATTTAACTGACTCCACTAAAAATATGTTTAATGTGACTGATATATCTAGCCTTAATCTTACTGTTGGTCACCCAAATGGTAGCCTTGCTAAAATATCTGCTATAGGGAACTTACGATTAACTGCCAATGTGGTGCTTTTTGATGTTTTGGTTATCCCTGAATATAATGTTAGTTTTATGTTTGTGCTTAATCAAAGATAGTAATCTGTTTGTTGGTTTTGATGAAACTAAGTGCTATATTCAGGATTTGAATCTAATCAAAACTGTAGGGACTGGTAGTGAGGCTGGTGGCCTTTATTTTTTTTAATGTGGAATAAAATGGTAAGTCTATTGTAGGTCTGTCTAATTCTGCTTTTGTCTGTCATGCTTCTAAACAACTGTGGCATAGCAGACTTGATCATCGTGCTAACCAAGTCTTGTCTATTCTCAATAAGACTATTGGGTTGAGATATGATAAACATATCTCTCCTTGTGACATATGTCACAAGGAAAAACAGACAAACGAGCCCTTTCATTTGTCTGAACATAAGTCTGTAGGTGATTTGGTTCACCTTGATCTTTGGTGTCCCTACATGGTTGTTAGTAAGGATGGGTATAAGTACTTTCTTACTGTGGTTGATGACTATAGCAAAGCTTTGTGGGTTTATTTGATTAAATCCAAAGATGAAGTTTCTTTTTATGTTGAAAGTTTTGTAGAATTGATAAATACTCAGTTTAATAAAAGGTTAAAAAAGTTCAGATCAGATAATGGTACTGAGTTTGTCAATAACAGACTTGGAATCTTTTTTAAATAAAAAGATATTGTTGATAAAACTTCTTGTGCTCACACACCTCAGCAGAATGGCATAGTAGAATGGAAACATAGGCATTTGTTGAATGTTGCTAGAGGCCTTATGTTTCAGGGGGATTCCTCTTAGTATGTGGTTTGAGTGTATTTTAACTGTTGTGTATTTGATTAACAGGTTTCCCTCTTCTGTCTTGTCTGGAGCATCCCCTTACTTGTTTGTATATGGAAAAGAATGTAGTCTCTCTCATATTAGGTGTTTTGGTTGTCTGTGTTATTCTACTATTCTAAATAATCATGGTAAGTTCAGTTCTAGGTCTGAGAAGTGTATTCTCATTGGTTTTTCACGAGTTAAAAAGGCTTACAAGTTGTATAGTCTAGAAAAGAAAAGTGTTTTGTTTTCCAGAGATGTTACTTTCTATGAAACCATTTTTCCACTGAAAATGCAAACTGAGTCTTTTAATGGTAAAAATGTAAGTCAACATCATGAGTCAGAATTGAACTTGTTAAACTTCTTTGATAACATTAATGGTCATACACTTGAAGTACCCAATGATGATGAGAGAGGTCTTGTGGTGATGGCAATGTTATGGCTCCTGATAATATCAACAGTTCACATCATGTTGATAAGGATGCAACCTTTGCAACACCAATGAATGAAAACAATATTATATTTAAGGGTCAGCAGTCTGATACCAATACCCCTGGGTCTAACAATGAGTCTTAAAGTAATACTAACATTGGGGATGAATCACAGACCTTGAGGAAGTCTAGCAGGGTTTGAAATTTGCCTTCTATGTTTAATAATTATGTTGTGCCTAGTAACAAAAAGTATGGTATTGAAAAATATGTGAATTATTCTAAGTTGTTTGGTATGAATATGTGCTTTGCATCTAATCTGAATAAGTCTTGTGAACCTAAAAGTTATCAAGAATATGTTCTTGATAAAAATAGGGCTGAGGCTATGAATAATGAAATGGAAGCATTATTTAGAAATAATACTTAGGTCTTAACTGATTTACCTGCTAATAGGAAAACTATCGGGTGCAAATGATTGTTTAAAATTAAATATAAGTCCACTGGTGATATAGAAAGATATAAAGCTATACTGGTTGCAAAAGGGTTTAGTCAGAGGGATGGCATTGATTATAAGGAAACATTTAGCCTTGTTTTGAAAATGGTCACTGTTAGGTGCATAATTAGTCTTGTTGTTCATAATAATTGGCCATTATTTTAGTTAGATGTTAATAATGCTTTTCCGTATGCTGATTTACATGAGGATGTTTATATGGATTTGCTTCCTGGGTATTATGATCCTTCTGAAACCAAAGTTTACAAACTTGTTAAGTCTCTTTATGGACTAAAACAAGCTCCAAGACAATGGAATGAGAATGTTGACTAGTGTTTTGAATGAAAATGGCTTTGTGCAAATCATAAATGATTATTATTTGTTTTTTAAGCATGATAAAGATGTGATTCTTACTATGTTAGTGTATGTGGGTGATATTGTGGTGAGCGGGAATACTCTTGAAGAAATTGTTTAAAAATTCTTAGCATCAAAATTTCAAAAAACAATTTAGGGAGTCCAAAGTACTTCCTTGGTATTGAAGTTTTAGAGAACAAACATGGGTTGTGTCTATCTCAGAGAAAGTATTGTTTGGAATTGTTGAGTTAATATGGGTTACTTGCTTGCAAACTTGCTGCTACACCTATGCAACAGAATGTTAGTTTGAGTCATATTGAAATTGAGAAAGATAAAATGCTTAAAAGTTTGACCGAGTAATAGAGCGCTCTGCGCAGTAAGCACCATGTGTGTGTAATCGCTCTCTGCGCTCGGCTCGCAGTATTGTAGTTCAGATTGTTAAATCAAGTATGATTAATGGATGGTTATCTTGATTCAACAGGGGCTAATCAACATTTAACTGACTCCACTAAAAATATGTTTAATGTGACTGGTATATCTAGCCTTAATCTTACTGTTAGTCACCCAAATGCGTTAGACTTGCCTATAATATTAGCTTTAGGGGAACTTAACGATTAAATGCCAAGTGGTACTTTTTGATGTTTAATTGGTTATCCTGAATAATGTTAGTTTTATGTTTTTGTGCTTAATCAAAGATTGTAATCTTGTTTATTGGTGTTGATGAAACTAAGTTGCGCATATTAGGATTTGAATTCTATCAAAAAACTGTAGGGACTGTAGTGAGGCTGGCGGCTTTAATTTTTTTTTAATGTGGGAATAAAAAATGGTAGTTGTTGTAGGTTGTCTTATTCTGCGTTTGATGTCTATGTTCTAAACAACTGTGGCTTAGCAGACTTGATCATGTGCTACCTAAGTCTTGTCTTATTCTCATAAGAATATTGGGTTGAGTATATGATAAACATATCATCTTCCTTTCGTGACATATGTTACAAGGAAAAAAAAAAATAGACAAACGAGGTCATTTTCATTTGTCTGAACTAAGTCTGTAGGGTGATTTGGTTCCACCTTGATCTTGGTTGTCCTACTTTGGTTGTAGTAAGATGGGTATAAGTACTTTCTATGTTGGTGATGACTATAGCAAAGCTTTGTGGAATATTGCTTAAAATCCAAAAAGATGAAGTTTCTTCTTATGTTGAAAGTTTTGTTAGAATTGATAAATACCAGTTTAATAAAAGTTTATATGGTTAAGATCAGATAATGGTACTGAGTTTGTCAATAACAGACTTGGAATCTTTTTTAAATAAAAAGATATTGTTAATAAAACTTCTTGTGCTCACACACCTCAGCAGAATGGCATAGTAGAATGGAAATATAGGCATTTGTTGAATGTTGCTAGAGGCCTTATGTTTCACGGGGGATACTCTTTCGTATGTGGTCTGAGTTGTATTTTAATGTGTGTATTTGAATTAACAGGTTTCCTATTCTTTTTTTTTGGTTTTTTTCTTGTCTGGAGATTCCCTTACTTGTTTGTATATGAAAAAAAGAATTGTCAGTCCCTTTCATATATTAGTGTTTTTGGTGTTCTGTGTTATTAATCTATACTAAAATATCATGGTAAGTTGTTTTGGTCTGAGAAGTGTATTTCTCCTTGGTTTTTTCACGAGTTAAAAAAGGCTTACAATTGTATTGTTGAAAAGAACACCGTGTTTAGTTTTCAGAGATGATTACTTTTCTATGATACCAACTTTTTCCTCCCCCCATACAGACCACGCAAATGAGTCTTTTAATGTAAAAAAATGTAAGTCAACATCATGAGTAGAATTGAACATGTTAAACTTCTTGATATACATAATGGTCATACAATGAAGTACCCAATGATGATGAGAGAGGTCTTGTGGTGATGACAATGTTATGGCTCCTAATAATATCAACAGTTCACATCATGTTGATAAGGATGCAACCTTTGCAACACCAATGAATGAAAAACAATAATTATATTAAGGTCAGACAGTATGATACCAATACCCCTGGTCTAACATGAGTTCTTAAAGTATACTAATCATTGGGGATATGAATCACCAGGACCTTGAGGAAGTCTAGCAGGGTTTGAAAATTTGCCTTCTATGTTTAATAATTATGTTGTGCCTAGTAACAAAAAGTATGGTATTGAAAAATATTTGAATTATTCTAAGTTGTTTGGTATGAATATGTGCTTTGCATGTAATCTGAATAAGTCTTGTGAACCTAAAAGTTATCAAGAATATGTTCTTGATAAAAATAGGGTTGAGGCTATGAATAATGAAATGGAAGCATTATTTAGAAATAATACTTAGGTCTTAAACTGGTTTTACCTAGCCGCATAGGAAAACACCTATCAGGAGTGCTCAAGATGAAGTTGTTTAAAACATTAGAATATATAAGTACGCCACTGGTGTGAATATTAGATAAAGATATAACGCAGTATACTGGTGCAATAAGGGTTTGTGTTGTCAGACGGGTTGATAGCATTGATAGTATAAGGAAAGATCACTTTAGCCTTGTTTTCGAAAAAGTGGTCACTAAGTAGGTGCGTATAATTAGTGTCTGATTGTTTGTCTATAATAAATGTGGCTCAGATTATTTAGTTCATAGAGGAAATATATGGTCTTTGTAACGAGTATGATGTGTGATTTTAAAGGGGGTGTATGTTGGTGTATAAGTGTGTGTGTGTGTGTGTGTGAGAGCTTGACGGTTCCTGGGTATTATGATCCTTCTGAAACCAAAGTTTACAAACTTGTTAAGTCTCTTTATGGACTAAAACAAGCTCCAAGACAATAGAATGAGAATGTTGACTAGTGTTTTGAATGAAAATGGCTTTGTGCAAATCATAAATGATTATTATTTGTTTTTTAAGCATGATAAAGATGTGATTCTTACTATGTTAGTGTATGTGGGTGATATTGTGGTGAGCGGGAATACTCTTGAAGAAATTGTTTAAAAATTCTTAGCATCAAAATTTCAAAAAACAATTTAGGGAGTCCAAAGTACTTCCTTGGTATTGAAGTTTTAGAGAACAAACATGGGTTGTGTCTATCCGGCCCCCTTATAATTAAGGGGGCCGCCCATGTATTTAAGGGGGCCGCCCATTTTCAGACGCTCCCCTTTTTGTCCTATTCAGGGGTGGTTTTTACTGGACTTTTTCTAGCCGTTTTAGGTTCGAAAATTTGAAATTCAAAATGTTTATTTTGAATAAAACATTTCTTTTAAATGTAGAAAATATTTTGTGATGTTTATAAAAATGTTTACAATATTTTATAAAAGTTTGAGGTTGAATAAAAATTTCCTTTGATCATAAAATGCATTAAGCATTTATTTATTTATATCTTTAAGTGATGTAAATGTTGAAATGAGAATTTACTCCTAATTACTTGTTTGCGTTTAATTTTACGTTGAACGTTTTTATATTTTGTAATTATTAAAACGTAAAGATGTGAAAGATATTAATAATGTTTTTAGGCATTATATTTCTATCAACAAAATCCAGGTCTTCAGTAGAGGCTGAGTATAGATGCTTGGCATCTACTACTTGTGAAATTTTATGGTTAGTTAATTTGCTGAAAGACTTGGGTGTGGAGGGTCTGCTTCTTGTGCTATTATATTGTGATATCACTTCTGCTATCCAAATTGCAGCCAATCTTGTTTTCCATGAGATAACAAAGTATTTTGAGATTGATGTGCATTTGGTTAGAGGGAAGGTAGCTTCTTGTTCTATTAGCATTGTAAAGATAAATTCAGCTAAAAATGATGCTAATGTCTTTAATAATGGTTTGAGTATATCTCAGCATAAGTAGTTTTTCTGAATGTTGAATATGGTTGACATGTTTAAAGTATAAGCTTGAGGAGAGGTGTTGAAATATTAGTTTGACTTTGGTCAATCTCATAATTAAGGGGTTGTTAAGTCATTTATTATAACTTATTGTATTTTGTCCAGTTGTGTTGAGCTTGTTTGTATAGGGGCTAATGTTGTAAATATGAGATAGTAGCTGCCTATATAAGCTAGAAGGGTGCAGATCTAGGGTTTCTACTTTTCATATCATTCATATCTCTCAATGAATTATCTTTCTCTCATATTCAAAGTCTGGTTCATTGTTTTAGTATTGATCATCTTGATCATCTAGTATTGATATTGTATTATGTTAGGGCGAGAGTTATAGTGAGGTTATACTGTACAGTGAGTATTGTATAGTTCTGGGTTGCATCGATTAGTTTGGGGACAACTCTTGTATTGCGTAATTATAGATAAGCACATAGTTGTGGAATAATCAGCTTGTTCTTTAGTAAAAAAATAAGCACGTGGGGAGGTTGGTTGAGTGCAGGTGTTGTATGATTCTGGAATTGATCTTAAGAGTTTTCACATGATTAGAGCAATTTTCTATTTTTTAGATAACTAAGGAAACATACACTACAAAAAGGTGCTTTATGGACCTTTTCCTGTGACACTTTTTTAGCAACGTTCTAAAAACACATCTAATATGACGAGTTAGTTTATGAGTCCTATTATCATAGAGCCTAACAGGACATTTCATGTATTGGTCTTATTAGATGAGTTTCATACGACACTTACTCATTTTAGTCTCATTATGATATAACATAATGATAACAAAAAGCACACTTATGCTATTTTAGGTCTTATTAACTTATGTTTGTCTAGACCACTAAAGCAGAAGGAGGTCATAATAAATGTAAATCTAATATGACAACATATGAATAAGTTCGCTTTATGATTTCATAATTTTAAACAGGACATTTATATGGTTGGGTCATATAATTAAAAAAATTTAATAGACACTTAAATAAATGTTTTACATAAGTTAAGTTTTCTAAATACTTAATTTTTTACAATACAAAATATAATTTCACTACTTTTCCTTTGCAATCTTCCCCTAATTTTTTTTAAAATCCCGCCATCATCTTTTCCCCTAATTTTTTTCGCTATCCCGCCCTCATCTTTCCCCCCAAACAAACCCCCTTTCTCACTATTTATATGAGTAATCTGCTTCTTTTATTCCCTCATATTAATCTATGCAGCCACACAGCTACACCAACAAAAAACTAGGTCCTTCCTCTTTCACATTCTTTACTAACTGTATAATTAAGCATTATTCTAATTATTATATATTTGATTATATCATAAAACTGATGGAGATCTAGGTGTATCTTTGTTTTTCAAATTAATGAAACCCTATTTTTGGTCCATTTAGATAATTCGTGTATTGAGATTCTATGATGATTGGTGTAATTAATGAATAAAATTGAGTGAAATGACTCGTGAAATCATGAACCTTGAAAATTGAAACCCAAGATTTTTGTTATTTTATTGATTCTATCTGTTTGGTTCTTTATGATTTGGGTAATTACTTAATAAAATTGAGTAAATGACCCGTCACTCATGAAACCTTGATGAAAGTACTATTTCTCTATCAACTTCCTTTTACATTTGGATGTCAATATCACTCATGACTCATCAGTAGAACATGACTATGCTATTTTCTTCTATAGTGTCGTCTTGTATTAACGATGACATAATGACTAGTGGTTAGACATTTCACCCTGTGAGAAAGGTTTATATCATATATTCTTTGCCTTTTTATTTTAAGATTTAGTTATAGTTTTTGTCTGCAAAACATGTTGTTATATCAGAATTTTGTTACAATTTTCATCTAACATAATAATGGTGAAGGGGGTGTAACATTAAAGTCATGATAGAAATCATAAGGTTACACTATTTATCCAGTTACTTAGCCTTTGCGTTTTCAGTATCAATCAAAAGGATGCCGTCAAGGAAGGCTAAGAGAGCTCGTGTTCGCGCCAGAACTTGCAACGACAACCAACAAGCTGAAGATGTACTTCAGATGGGGTCAAACCGTTCAGATGGTGATGAAGGTATGTAGTCATTTTATGGCATGTTTATATGGTTCAGTATAAGCTCTTTCTTGTTTATTGATTGCAACCTTTTTTTGTTAGTTCAAGTGATTCAGCGCAAACGAGTTAGAGGACCAACATTTATGCCAAAAAGTTTGGACCAAATCTGAAGAGGACCGCATTAGTGTTTCTTTCAATGAATACGGACAACCTATTGATAAGAAAACAACAAGTACATTGACACATTTCATGGGTTCCCTTGCAAGGAGTGGAAAATATTGCCCGCTTCACAAACCATGGCCTAAAGTTGGGAGTTCGAAGAAACAGACTTTGCTCGACGTCTTAAATGTATCCTACAAATACATTCATATGTAACTGCCTAATATATATTTCCACGTCTAACTGCATTATTGAATTTTGTTTTGTAGGATAAGTTTGATCTTCCTATGGGCTGCGATGATTGGATTTTAAAGTCATTTGGAAAGAAGGTTAGGAACTGGAGAGCGAGAGTGAAGAAAGACTATTATGATCCGTCATTGTCTTATCATGAACAAATTAATTCCAAGCCAACAAGAGTGCGTCCTGTTCATTGGAAGAAACTTGTCAAGACTTGGAATAAGGAAAACTCAAAGGTATGTTGAATTGATAGCTATTGTTTCTTTTAGTACTTGTTTTGCTTATTGATG
>BQNB010158181.1:0-15062 GCA_026074375.1 Tanacetum coccineum
GATGTACAAGATTCAGCAATGTGAACTTGAAGATGCTATGGAGATGCGAAACAAGATTCTTCAATCTTGATCGTCTCAAAAGGGGTGTTTGGCAATTTCTTCTTTGAAGGAATTTACCTACAAAATGCTAAAAGAAACTATGCTAGAGAAGATAGAATGATCAAAAACATGAGAAGATTAGAGAATTTAAGATGGAAGGGATGATAAAAAAATATGAGAAATGGCTTGGTATTTATAGCCAAAAATTCTACTATAGCCCAGTTCTGCTGGTTGTGTTGCAGAACAGAACTGGCAAGTATATATCAACAGATTTAGCGCACAATAACACAATCCGAATTTTGATTTGCAAAATCTTCAGAGATCATGTGTAATCTTGTAATATTGTCCTAAGATATGCTACAAATGATGATGTTATACATGATGTAAATAATAGTTTGCACAATTTACTTCTAAATCAATGTAATGCTAAAAATAGAAAAGTAATGTTTATGTGTTAGTTTAAGTAGTTTACCTTCATGTAGATTTTATTTATTGTCATCAACAAAATATGAAAACATCGTAAAACAAAATAGACGTTTTTATTTTTTGAATTTTGAGTATTGGGTATAATTGTGGGTATTTGTTGAAGCGTAGAAAAGTTTTAGTGATTCCGGGAATGCCTAAACGTAATTTATTGCGAAACGTAAACACCTTACGAAACCAATAAAAATAAAATGAACAAAGTTAATAATTATCCTCAAAATAATTACTTAACACTTGCTTGATGTAAACATTTAATCGTTTGATGCCCGTTTACATTGAATGATAATTTTTAGCTTACGCGATTTAACTTAACGATTACGATTTAAAAGCAAGCGCGTACAATACTAAAAATAAATAGTGAATTTATTGACGTCGTAAATGACCGCAAATCGCGGGGTGTTATATCACATCTTGGATCTGATAAATATCTAAGAACTATGAATGATAAGATGCAGTCCTTAAAAGACAATCAATGTTTTGAGATTGATTGATCTTTCACCAAACAGTAAAATGTGAGGTGAGAATGAGTTTCTTTTGAAGAAAGGCTCATAAGGACAAGATTGTATACATATTAATGCCTAACTGATGACAAGAGTTTTTAATCTTACTCAAGCAATTGACTGTGATTAAATATTTCTTTTCTACACGCATTAAATTATATAAAGATAATTAATTGTAAAAAGGGTTATGAGCTATATTTGGAATATGACAATTAAGTTTTATAACTCTTTTCTTTATGATTACCTTTTGCGAGGACGGTGTGTAATCAAAAGGTTATGAGTTTAAAATAGTCTTTATCAAGTATACAAGATAATAGAATCCAAGTGTGGATTGGATCATGCATCTCAGAGCTGAAATCTTAAGTTTAATCACAATATGATTTTTGATTAAATTAAGATAACTCCTGAGTACACCTGACATCAAGTGGGAGCACTATGTTTTTTCCTTAAAATTCATATGTTGTGTAACATATTGAAGGTATCATTCCATCTAAGCTAGATGTTAATCCTTGAGATTGAAATGAAACTTTACATGGGAATTTTTAGAAATAAAACAAATGACCTTGGAATGAATGTTTAATGAAATAAACATATGCGGGAATTAAGTCCAACACAATGCAACACATCATTGAAGCAAGTCTTAAATGATATATTTCACTTGAGATAATTTAATACATGGATGGAAACCTTGTGTTTTTAACGAAGGATTCATCATATATATGTTATATTGTGTATGAGACTGGTTGTTACTTTTGCACAAGAGCAAGATGAGCTAACAACAACAGTATCTAATTGAGAGTGATTCAGATGACTGATAACAACAGTATCTAATTGAGAATGTTTTTAGATGACTATAAAACAAATGTTTACGAATTATATAAGGCATAGTGTTGTTTGTGTACACATGATGCTAGAGAATAATCAATTCTAGTTAGAATAGGTTTCATCATTTATGATAAATCTGCTAAATAGATATGCTCAACTAAGAGCATTGTTGCAATACACATTAAAGAATGAGAATACTTTACATTTTAAGAAACTGTAAAGATGACTGTCTAAGATAAGTATGTGGGAGACTACAAAATACCTCATAAAAGGTACTATCACATTTCCATACTATGATTCTTGCAATAGTATGCAAATATACATACGACACTCATCATATCGTTCAAATTCTTCACAAATTTGTGAATTTAGAACAAGTATTCAGAAAGTTTACTCAGATGACTATTTGGCTTTCATGAAAAGAAAGAGTTGAGAATGTTAGAAACATTGGACTTCAACTTGCTAATTAGTTTCATGCATATCTGTTTTTTAGTATTGGGATAATTGGGATGTAAGACAATTTTTACTTTCTAATGAATGAAGATACGTGGTATTTGTTATTAATACATATAATAATTGTTATCCTATATTTGCATGTTTAATCCTTGAGTGATTATATCATTCTAAATATGTCCATTGTCGGTTAACAGTATGGGAATATTGTTACAAAAGACACAATTTGGTTTTGTTATATTCTTTGAATATATGGATGGTTCCCGCCAAACTCATATGTTATTCACAAGGGATGCATATTGGACACCCCAACCTTCGAATATTTACTTTTGGATCCTTAGTCATGATTAAAATATCAAAAAATGGTTAGTTAAGTCATCTTGAAAATGTGGATATCACTTGAGAATACAAACAAGTTTTGGTATGTGTGGATATCACTTTTTAATTCTAAGTCAAATGCTAACCTGAAAATGGTAGTTATAAAGGCTATTATTGGAAAGATTGTTTTATTTTTGGTGCAGCACATTCACAACACTTGCATTCAACAACAGAATTTGTCCTCCACTTGAATGTGCAGTATGAATACCATTGGCCCTCTCCAAATTCAATCAATTAATTGTGTGGCCACCCCCAAAAACCCGCTCACCGTTCCCCCAAACCCCCCTACTTCCCCCCCCCCCCCTCCCCTACCCCCCAACCCCCCCCCGACCCCCTCCCCCGCCACCCCGTTGCCCCCCCCCCCCCCATCCACACCCCCGCCCCCCAACCCGACCCCCCCCCCGCCACCCCCAAACGCCCCCCCCCCCCCTCGCAAAACCCCCCGCCACGCACCGCCTCCCCCCCCTCCCCCCCGCCCCCTTCACCCCTCACCCCCCCCCCCATGGCCCCTTCGCCCACCTCCCCCCCCCCCCCCTCCACCCCAAAAAACCCCCACCCTACCCATCACTCCCCCCCCCTCCCCCCCCCCCCCCCTCCCCCAACCCCCACCCCCCCCCCCCCGCCACCCCCACGTTCCTCCACCCCACTCCCGCACCCCCCCACCCCCCCCCCCCCCTCCCCAACTCCCTCGCGCACTCAAAGGTAATGCAAAGCATTCTTGATTACATTTGGTAGTACTGAATAAGTCTATACACGAAATCTAAATTTTAAGATGTTGAACCTTTTATGGGGTCAAAGTATCAAATAGTAGTATAATATTAATCATAATATATAACCCCCGCAAGTCAACCTAGTCAACCTTTAAGGAAAAAGGTCAACAAACTCACGGGTATGATATAAATGATTCCGGGCAAGTGAACACCCGGATCGTTCTCCCAACGAGGCGTGAAATTGACGGTTAAGTTTTTTTTTAACTTTTGGATGCTTGAATACAAGAAGGATTTGATTTGGTTTTCTAAATTCTAGAGGAAAACATATAAAGGTACGAGAAATAAAACTTAAAGCTACAGGAAAGAAAAATAAGGCATTGGAATAAATCCTAAATCTACGAGAAAGCATAAAAGGCAAGGAAATAACTTAAATATCTACGGGAAACATAAATAAAGGCATGCAAAGTAAAATAAAGCACGAGAAATAAATCCTAAGTCTACGAGAACATAAATAAAGGCAAGGGAAGCTAATAAACGAAAGCAATAAACAAACAGAAATACGAAAACGAGTACCAGAAACGTAAAAACACGACTAAAAACTAACTATACTAAATTTTAACCCTACAAAAGATTTCTTTATTTGCAAACCTTAAAAAACATTAAAAGAAAATTTTATAAAAAAGAATTTTATTTTTCTGACTTTTTAAAATATTTTTATTAATTAAAATCTAATTTAGTCTAATTAAATTCATTAAAAGTATTAAAAAGACTTGGAAAAATCTGAAAATTTGCTAGAAAGTCCTAAATGATATAAAGATTATGAAAAAAAAGCTGGACCAGCAGCTTATCATATAAGCTGTGATTATCATATAAGCTGTGATAAGCTGCTTATAAGCTACGAACTGATTTAAGAAAAAGGGAAATGCTAAGTGTTTAAATAAATAACAAGGGGAAGTCTAACAATCTGAAACATGTAGAGCAGTTGGTTATGTGTGTTGGGTTAAAGTGGGTTGAGAGTGGTAGAGGTCTGAGGTTCGAGCCTAGCTCACCCGAGACTTCCCACTTTCCCCATTTTTTATTTTGCAAATATTTTTAAAAGGCTTTTTAGATAAGCTGAAAAAAGTCATTTTTTTTAAAAAAAGAAATATTTTTAGTTTAAGCAAATAAGCTGTGAAATAAGCCTAAAAAGATGACAGATTGTCTGAGGAATTTAACTAAAAAATTCTTAACTGATTTGCATACAAGACTTAAATAAGCTAACATGAAGACTAAATAAGCTCTAGAGGCCATAAAAAGCTGAAACAACAAATTTTCATACCACAAACTAGATGTATGCACAAAATCAAAACTTAATTCTAACTTCTACTAACATAAAATTTAGATTTAAAAAGGGCATTTGATCATTTTAAACTGATATGAAAAGAAACATTTGACAGATTAGGACAAAGATGCATACCAATAAGCAGACTTAAAGCACAAGGTTTCAAACTTGAAATGAGACTTAATTAACACTTAAAACATGACTTTTAACAAACCTAAACCTAGAAGCTGATTGCTTAGCTAAGAACTCACAAATTCAAAAGATAATTAGACAAGAACTCAAAAATTACATTTAAACTTCAAAAACTTAAACTAACTGGTTTTAACTACTAATCTAAGCTAGGCAAAGCTTGGTTTAGGAACCAAACCAAAACTGACCCATTTTAACCCATAAACTGTGTAATCACAAACACTCCTTTAAACAATTATTTTTTTGCATTTTAAAACTAAGTAAAGTTGTTTTAAGGTAAAATATGTGAATACTAGAATATACATGAGCATAATAAGCTTTAATAAGACAAAATCAACACTGATATAAGCAGGAATTAGCAAATGCAGTTATATAAAGAAAATGGACAAATTTTTCATAAAAACCTTAAAACTTGAATTTCATTAAAAAGATTACAATAATTTGAATTTTAAAAGACAATAGATAAGCTGAGTAATTTTAAGACAATCTACACTACACTAAAACTACACTAGATAAGCTATTCTACTCCTAGTTGCTTTTTCCACTTCTGTCTTCATCTTCTTATATAAGCCAATCTTGTGCTTGTTGTGTTTGTTGTGTGAGAGAAAACGAAAGCATCATCTAAACCCTCTGTTATGCTTTGGCTCCAAGTTATAGCATCTCAGCCCTTCAATTTGGTCAAAAATCATCAGCTAATGGAATACCCTAGGATAGCCAAGGTGGATTTAGGGTTGGACTGGAGAGTCACATGGGTTTTGAGAGTGATAAGGGTGCGAAGGGATTGGCGGGAAAGGTTTTGTTTGATTGTTGGATTTAACGAGCATTTGCTTTGTTTTGGTTAAGTATTTGCACAGTTAGTCCTTATGGACTAACAATGTTAGTCCTTTTGGACTAACGGTGTAAGGTAAAAAGGACTGACGGTGTAATGGGTTAACAAGATTATTGGTGGGCTGGTTAAGTATGGGGGTTGGGCTTTGGATTTAGGTCCGGTTTTAATAAAAAAGGTGGATTAGGCCTTTGGGTTATTTGGGTTATTTTGGTTTAAATCCGGATGTGTAGTTTTGGGCTTAAGGGTTCTTATGGTTTAATAAGTATGTAATGGGATGACCTGGCCTACTAAAATGGGTACGGGTTAGCCCATTTTGATGTGAATAGGTTTTCGGGTCCGTTTTTCTGTGCTTGTTCCAATGCCGTATCCCGGGGTTGACTTTGACTTCGTCTTGACTTGATCAAATGCACAAATGTTGTCGAGTCGATCCGAAAATATCTGTTTTAGCTCGATTTTTGTCCTTTTTTGAATATCCGTTACCTGCACAATCATAAATCACAAAACACACAAATACAATGTATTTTTTGTATTTTTTGGTCATTTTAGGCACGTTTTTATAGGCAAAAGGTATGTGTAATTAAGCACATACCAGTTAAACTATACGGAATGAGTTAGGATCCATATCCATGGTTTAACGGTATCTGTAACAAAGGGATGATTATAACAGGAGATATATAACCATGCTACTGAGAATGTTTTTGAAACTTGATCTCAGACATTTCTAGTTTTAACAACGAATGTGAGTGTTGCTAGATGTTTCCGTCGTTAGTATATGGGTTGTCTGCTACTCCAACTCCCAAGTGGGAGCTGTTGGAATATGTGAGTTGGATTAGCTCAATACGACTAGAAATGTGTGAGCCTATTGGGGGCACACACGTTAAACACTTAGAGTGCGTTTAATGCTTCACAAAAGTTTCTAATGTAAACCGTTTGGACATAAAACAATTAAGACATGAATCCTATGAATGTCCTAATGTGTGGCCAGCCATAGTGATTCATAAATGTGTCTAGATTCGTTTTTGATAAGAATAAAAGAAAGAGTTGTGATAAGAGTAGAAGAGAAGAGTTGTGATAAGACTTAAACATTAAGTTTTTTAGTCTTATCACAAGTAGGGTTTGAAGGCTTTATAAACCCTCACCCTCTTACTCATTCTATGAAAAAATAGACAACTCAAACACTCTCCCAAATAGTTTCGGATCTCCCTTTCTTCTTCTCAGCCAAATACATAAACCCTCATTAGGGTTCTTTGATTTCCGGTTCCTTATTTATTCACTGCTCAAATTCGGTTGACCCATAAAGGGTTTTAGAAGTGTGATTCGATCCCACCATAGTTCCAGCAGGTGTATAAGTATTGGTTTACTTGTTCTCAAAGAGTGACAAAAGCTAGAAACATTTAGGTTTTGGTTTGTTTGATTTTCGGTTGAATCTGCCAAATTCGGTAGAACCGAAATCGGTTAAAACCCTAGATCCACATCTGATTTTCGGTTCAGGTTCAAGGCTTGGATTTGGGACTTAATTCAGGTGGTATTTATATTACAATGGTTGTTTGGGATACACGTGAAGTTGGACTAGCATCATGACGTACTTGGTTGACGTGTTTGTGTGAGCATCCGTAGAGGTGGTAATTTAACCACTTTGTTTCATTAACATTTGATTCTTCAAGAGGTTAGGTTTCTATTACCCTTTTGTTTATTTATTGTGTGTTAATCATATGTACCAAACATGATCCATATCCGCTGCGTACTCGTAATTGTTAATGGTTAACAAGTTATTTAAATTCCAACAGGTTTATCGGGCTACCAACAATTCAAAACAATACTTATAGTGGTATTTAAAGAGTTGTTTATATTTAGAGAACGAATGAAAATGGTAGTGGTGGCCAATGGATGACCGAAAGATCAGGGAAATTCCTGAAAGAGGCCAAAGCAAAGGGACAAAGACCAGCATATTTAGAGCCATGCTTATGGTTTTGCTAGTTTTTAAATTCAATAGAATATAATTATTGATTCTTAGATCCCTTTATTCTCTCTTTTATTCAAAAATTTAAATTTACAGCCTTTTTCAGTCGATGCTCTTTACTCATTTTATGATGATACATTGGCGACAATTGCCTAGTATATATCACCTTATAAGTAATATACGTTTATGTCCTCCCCTCGCCCTTTCACCCGATCGGGTATATCTTTGTACGTTCTCCATTCTTGATTGGTATGACGATAATCCCAACAGATGCCTATATAATCATGTCCCAACAAAGTACGTACAAATTAAAGTACTCTATTGTCTATGTAACTATTGGTACCCCTGGCCCGCCAGAAAGTACAAAAAAAGTACAAAAGATTTCTTTTGTATCCTTTTTTTTTTCAGTATAACGTAGTTTTATTTCAGGTTTTGTTCCGTATTTTTTGACAGTTTCATGCTTTTGACTTGTTAAACTTTATAATTTTCAGTCCGTATTTTTCCGATATCCGTGTCACAGAGTCTTCTCTACTAACTATGTACTAATTTTAAAAATAAAAAAAATGAAAAAAACGAAAAAAAAACATGGGGGGGTACGGAGGTTCCCAAAAAAACCGAAAAAAACATGAGGGGTACGGATGGCTTTTTAGGGGGGGTTACAAATAACATAAGCCTCTATGTATATATGATCTTAACAAGATTATAACCTAGGTTGTACTTTTTATACCACACATCTATTTTATGATACACGCCTGATGATCACAATACGTCGTTAAACAAATGAGATTGTTTTTTTAATTTAACGTTGTCTCCGGATGATGACGACCTTTGCTAATTCTTAATTATGGAAATATGTCATCTTGATAAGGAAATAAGACATATTATTGTACTAAGGATTGGTTAAAAATAATATTAATGAAGAAAACATGATATGTTGTCTGCTTTAATGTAATCTAATCCCAAAGAGGCTGGAACTCCAATGACTATGTTACTAATTTGAACAGTTATCTTACTAATTTTGGATTAGAAAAGACATTGAGTACCTTCGTCATCATGTCCTCATTGCCTTGTATATATTACCTTTGCAAATTATTTTTTTAATGACAAAAGTTCAATATAAACCCAATATTTGTCATATACCTAATGAACCAATCATAACCATTCATTTTTTCATCAAAAATAAAAAAACCCACTTTTCATCTCTTTTTTAAAAATTAAATATCTAACACTTTTAATCGTTACGCAAAACAAAACATATCATCGTGACGAGAATTAAATTATCTTTCTATAGAGAGGCGACACTATGTACTTTCGACGAACTTTTGTTATGATTTTTTGAAGTCATATACGATTTTATGAAATCATATATGATTTATGAAATCATATATGATTTTATGATCATAAATGATGCGTTTTCCGGATTCCATATTTGATTCGCTCCTAGTAATCTTTATATGTTGTCGCAATTCGTGACTGAAACAAAATTGAAAAAAAGTTCGTCGGAATCACAAATCATATATGATTTTATGAAATCATGAAATCATATATGATTTTATGAAATCATATATGATTCGTTATATGAATCATATATGATTTTCACAATTCGTGACTGAAACAAAATTGAATTTTTTTTTGTTAGAATCACAAATCATATATGATTTTATGAAATCATATATGATATTCGTTATACGAATCATATATGATTTTCGCAATTCGTGACTGAAAAAAAATATCGAAAAAAAGTTCCTCGAAAGTATATCGTGTCACCCGTCTACTGAAAGATAAAAAAATACTCGTCGCGATAGTGTATTTTTTGTCATGTGACGATTTACCGTTTGTAAGATATTTTATTTTTAAAAAAGAGGTGGAAAATAGGTTTTTTTATTTTTGATGAAAAAATATATGATTGAGATTGATTCATTGGATCTATGACAAATAATGAGTATATGTTGATCTTAACTCTCTTTTTAATAGTCAATGTCTACTTGTTTATTTGGTATGACATAACTACACAAGTACCCAAATTCACAAGCCCACAACATTAGTGTATACAAACAAAAACGAAACCACTTGCTTCTTCCTTGTCCCTTTTGATATTTGCAAGTTGCATTTAATTTATATATTGCCTCATTAACAAGTTTTATATTACATATACATTAAAATATTAACAAAAATACCATGAAATTGTGTTAGATAAACATGTATTTACTGGTTGTCAAACTCGTTATAACTATATATTAAAGTGAGGTATTTCTACCCCTCACCAAGGTGACAATAATTGCTCACATACATATTCACTCACGCGTGCACTTTCTTTCTTGAGTCATATCTTCGTCCATCTACATCCATTTCATTCATTTGAGATCTCTTTCTCACTTGACGCGCCCACTTTATTTCTTGGGTCGTATCTTCTTTCACCTACAACCTTTTCAATAACGCAGATCTATTTCTCACTTCATTTGCTCTCATTTTCTTTCACCCACAACCATTTTGTTCATGCAGATCTCTTTATTACTTTATTTGTTATATTGGTTTTGTTTTTTGCATCTTTTTGGATGTTATATCAACTGCTTTTGTTGGTTGATCGGCTGTTCTCGTTTGATTTGATGGGGTTATTGTGTTTTGCATGTTTCCGGATGTCATATGATCGCCTGTTGTCGGTAAGGTTTCGTTTGATTTTGATGGGGTTATTGTGGTTTGCATGTTTGCGAATGTTATATGATCGCCTGTTGTCGTTAAGGTTAATAGTTTTGATTTTTGGGGTTGGTATACTTTCTGTTTAATTCTTTTTAATTGAAATTGAATGTTCAAATGCATGCAATTTTGAACGGGTTTGGTTTTGGGGGTTTTTTAACGTGGGTTTGATTTTTTTTAATGTGATGTTATGTTGTGTTGTTATTGTTGTTTGCTTGACACGTAAACCATTTTTTGATAGGCTATCATTTGATTGTGTTTTTAGCCACAACGGGTCTGATTCTTAAATTGTGTTTGCAGCCATGTTGGGTTTCATTATGGCGGGCCATCACTTAATTGTGTTCGAATGGCTTTGGGTTCTGTCAGTATGTAATGAAAATAGGTTGTTGGAATGACAATGTTGTTGTTGACACAGATTTTGACGAGGCAGCATGGAACCATGTTTGCAGCCATGATGTGTTTCATGCGTTGGGTTATTTTGTATGCGATGATGGTTTTATTGCGTTTATGCATTTGTGAATATGTAATGACAATAGGTTGTTGGAATGGCAATGTTGTTGTTGACTCTGATTTTGGCAGGGCGGTATGGAACCTGATAACATCAAATATTTAATACTTTTTGGTATTAAATTCCCTATCAAAATGCTTATAAATATCTCATAAATGCCTGAAAATGATACTTAATCACTTATTTATTGTTTACAGGAAGAAATCAAGCATTTGAGCAAGAAACACAGGATTTGGACACAAAAACAAGCAAACGTTCGATTTTCAAGACTTGTTATGGTGTAACCACCCCGCAGGAGTTACGTCGTAATCCAATTAAGGCAACAATGGTCATCACAATGATTATGGCGTAATTACTTATAACCTTTACATCGTAACCTGCTACGTTTGAAGATTGATGACGTATCCTAGTCAGCATTACGGCGTAACATGTATGTTAGAGTTACGCCGTGACAACTTTAAGCCTACGAAAAGGAAGCCCACATCAGCATAATTACGACGTAACCATACACAAGGGTTACGCTGTAACAAGACCGAGTATTATAAATAGAGCCCTCATTCTGCTTATTTATCATCAACCCTTCTACCACAGCATCAAGAGGCGAACCAAGCTTCTATAGGTCGAAGAAATCTATCAGAAGTCCAAGGGAGAAATCACTTTACTTACTTTTATATTTAATCATTCATAAACGACTACTGTGAGAATTATGAGCTTTCGATCAATGAATTCTTCCATTATTTCTTACTATATTGTTACCATGAGTGGCTAGCACTTCTAGTGCTGGCCTAGTTATGTAATTACTATTGTTATGATCAATGTTTCCTATTTAGTTATCATTTTGTTACATGTCCTTATAGCTTGTCACAGATCCCTGCGTTTTAGCAATATTAAAAGGTAGTTTTGATCTTGTTAGTCCTTTTATTAGGCAAACCGCTGAACTTAGGATTACCAAGGTACTAGGATAAGTTAGCATTTATCCCTAGTGTTAGAATCGATCCGATTACCGCCTTAATTACTCTAAATACTTTAAAAAGTGCAGGACCTCTTTCAGAGAGGGTTAATAACCTATTTAGGTTATAGACAAGTCTTTTGGATGGTTGGTACTTAATAGCTACGACCAGAATACCTTAACATCGAGGCTTTCGAGAAATTGGGATCCTTGGAAGTATAGGACAGACTACGAAAGTTAATTCGGATCTTTTGATATTAGAAGACTAATGAAATGATACTTAGACTTTGCACTAGGAAACATGTCATAAATAGTAGTAATGAAATAGGTTAGCACGCTTTTCTCCTTATAGTCTTCTTCTCAATTTACTTTCATGCATTTTATTTCCTGTCTTAATGCTCAAAAATATTCAAACCATTTTTAAACTTGTGACATTTCAAATTATAACTAATCTAAACTTAGCTCTTGGGACGACCTCGGATTTACCAATCTTACATTACATACGACCGCGTTCTCTGCCCGTTAGTGCATGTAGACATCGGTGAACGAGTTTTTATAAATTTAAAACTTGTTAAATAATTTCATTAAAAGAAAATACGCATCAGAACTATGTTTGCAGCAATGTTGTGTTTGATGCTTCTTTGTCCATTCTAGTAGCCACATGTCTGAGCCAAACTATTTCTGTGTTCGTTGTTATTCTTATATTGTGGAATTTGGAATAAACCTTAGTCTTGGCGGGGCATCACTTCATTTTGTTTGCAACCATGCTGGGTTCGACTTTCTGTGGTTTTTGAAACTAACTTATATGTTGGCTTGGCATTACTTGATTGTGTTTGCTGCCACTGCGGATTTTATTTCTGTGGTACTATAGCATTTGCAGGCATGTTAGTCATCGACTGAGTAAAGGTTTTGTTTGCAGACATGACACTGAATCATAGTTGTTATAACTATATATTATAGAGAGATATTTGGTTATGTATCACGCTAGGTTTATGGATTTTGAATGTTATAATTAGCTCGGATCTTGGCGCGTCAGCACGAGTACGTGCTTGCAGACATGTTGTGTTATGTGATGCAGGCACATTGGCGTGGCAGCATGAGTACGTGCTTGCAACCATGCTGTGTTACGTGATGCAGACGCAGTGGGAGAGACACATACGCTGTCAAGTGGGAAAGAGATCTCAATGAATGAAATGGTTGTAAGTGCAAGAAGATATGATTTAATGACACATAGCTTGGCGAGGCATTACTTAATTGTGTTTGCAGCCATCGCGGGTTAGATTTACCTTACTAAATCGTTGTTAGCTTTTTTATTAATTGGCGGTTGAAGATGACATACGCTCATGGACCATCTCTTAGGCCAAGTGGTGTTTCACTTATGCTTTTCGTGTATATACACGTGTATCATTGGTGATGAATCAGCTAGTCACATAGATGTTTCGTATCTGTTTGGTAGCCATATAATGCTTATCGGCTTATTTACACATTTATGTGGCCTTTTTTTGGGTAAGTTTCATTTTTTTGGTGGCTGAAATCCGCCTGTGTTTTGGCGGGGCATCACTTGATTGTGTTTGCATCCATGCCGAGTCTCATTATTAAACTGTGTTTGCAACCATGGTGGGTTCCATAATGGTGGCCCATCGCTTTATTGTGTTTGAATGGCTTAAGGTTTCTTTGATGGCAATGGTGTTTATGGATTCGAGCACAAGTATGATTGAAACTGTCACATCCCCAAAATCTAATATCAGCGGAAGGTAACCGGGGATGCAACTTCATAGCACAAAGTACAAGTCACAGAAAACGACCTCAAAATGAGATGTTTTGAAAAGTTACACATTCGATTAATTTAAATGTCAGAGTTTACAAAGAGAGGTCCCAACAAATATAACAAAACACAATGTTTTCAAAAATAAAGTTATATCGAATGTGATAATATGTAGAGTCTTCAAAATATATCTGTGCGACTTCCTTCCGAGCAATAAACCTAAAAGACCTGAGATATAACATGCTAAAAATGGCCACAAATAATGTTGAGTGAATTCATAGTGTTAATACAAATAATGTCTAAAAACGTTATTTATATTTTTTGACCTCTCGATGTTTTGAAGATAACAAAATATAAAAACTTTTACGATAAAAATAAACGTTTACAAATTATTAATCGTAAATTTCCATTTCAAATGTAAATCGCTTAAGGTATGTATAAACAAATCATTAAACATGATTAGTGATCAAGAAAATAACTTTTCTTAACCATCACATTTTTACAAAAGTATTTTTACAAAAATAAATATATATACAAAATACTTTTTAATTAAAATAAATATTTTATTTAAACATATAAATTCAAATATGGTTTTCCCCCCAAAATGGAACCTTCTATACCGGATAAAACATTTCCCACTAAAAGACAAAAAAGGGAGCGTTAGTCTACGGCGGCCCCCTGATAGGCCTGACGGCCCCCAGATATATATGGGACCGCCGGGACCGCCAGCAGTTACCGTTGGATTTTCCTGCCTATAAATACTGCACTATTTCTAGCTGATAAATAGACCTCTTTGCACGAATTTTTTCAGTGTTCTTTCTCTCTCTAAAAACCTTCTTTCTCTCACTAAATCTGTTGATCACTAACATTGTTTGATCTTGTTTCAAGTGATCCAATCTCTTCTTTCTCATCTCTCCTCTTATATTTATCAAGTGCAAGAGAAGAACATTCGTATTCGCCAAGAAACGAATTGTTGTAGTCTAGTGACTTCTCATTCTTTCTTCTAAGAACCAAATCTCTATCTTGATTATCTTGTGTGATTGTGTTAATCGGATAGTGTATAAATCCGATAGTGTAGATCTTGTGATTTTGTATTACTTGTGAAGTGGTAGATTGGTTCTAGCTAAGATTAGGACTCGACATTTAGCTTAGTGTCGGAAAACAACGTAAGCGATGTGTAAACGGTTTTCTCCGCCTAAAGGGAGCTTGTTGACATAGTGAAATCTCAAGTAGGATACTCGGGGAGTGGAGTAAGGCGAAGAGGTACTTTGTAGCCGAACCACTATAAAATCTTGGCGTCTTGGTTAGATTGTTTCTTTCTTTATCTCTTTATATTATTGTCATTGTTATTTAGCATTAGTTTAGATGGTTATACTGTTGGTTCATATTGTTGATTGGTTAAACGTACAACTCGAATCTAAGTATTTTGAAAGCAAACTTTTAAAAGGTAAAATAAACT
>BQNB010158183.1:4776-15062 GCA_026074375.1 Tanacetum coccineum
AGAAAGTTACGATATATACCCCTATGCATGGAAACGTTTGCAAAACAAGTCCAAAAAGCCATGCAAGGTTATTTTAGGATTCCAAATGATATTTGCATGTTATAGCTTATTAGAATAAGCTAAAATAAGATGTTTTAATGTAACAAAAGTTTAGAAAATGGATTCGTTAGCTAAAAAATCAAAACGGGTCGTTTTTAGGGTTTTAATAAAAAACACACGGGTTTGAGGATTCAAAGCTTCAAACAAGAGTTCATATATGATATTAAGAGTATTATGAACACTCTAATACAAAATATAAGCTTATGGAACAAGATCTTAGGCTTACTTGAGCTAAAATAGGTCGAAATGGGGTTTTCTGGTTTGTACGCCTAGTAACGACTTCAAGACTTTGTTTTTCTTGCTTCTTGGCTTCTATTCTGAGCTTAGGGACTTCTCTTGACCTTCCTTGATCTGAGTTAAGACTCCATTGATGACTATATGAGTTTTTGAGGTGTGATTTGAAAGGAATGGGGAGTTTGGCTATTTATAGGCTCAAGACCCTTGGTGCCTAAGTTTTCTTGATATCTAAGGGTTTGATAAGAGTCCTAGCTTGCTAAGGTGAGTAAGGTAGCTAAGGTGAGTAAGCCATGAAGGTGTGGAATGGTTGTTTGGAGGCCACGGCTGAAAAGGAAGACAAGGAGGAGGTGCTTGTAAGCTACTTGCTTGCTTGCTTGGTGATGTCATAGAGGTGCTTGAGGTGCTTGATTGCTTATAAATGGGTCAAATCGAAAGAAAAGGGTGTCAGGTTCATTTTATTTTAGGTTAGGGTTTAGGGTTTTAATTTCTAGTTAGGGTTAGGGTTTAGGATAGATTAAGGTTTAGGATTAGTGTTACGATTAAGGTTTAGGGTTTAGGATTAGGGTTTAGGGCTTAGGATTAAGTTTTAGGGTTTAGTTTTAAGGTTTAGGGTTTTAAAATAAAATTAGGGTATTTAGGGTTTAGGTTTTAAAACATGGATTAAGGTTAAGATTAGGGATATATTAGGGTTTAGGAGTTATATATTGAATACTGTACCTTGTACTAAAGAGGTGGTACGAAATCGAGAATGAAAACGGTGGTAAAATGAGCTTATTTGAATGTGTGCTTAATAACTTGTAGCTTGAACTTTTAAGGACTTATACATTGATTTGGAAAGAAATGATATTCAAATGTGGGGCATTGATACTTGTACACATGCTTTAAAGGCTTGTACTTTTAGTTTATATGTATACATTACATATAATTAGGGTTTTGATATAAACGTTTTGAAATGTACATTAAATAGATAATGTACTTGGTAAAAATGATATTAAGATATAGACTTGACATATTAGGATGTTTACATGATATAAACATAGATAGAGATGGCATTGGTAGAGGTTGGTGAGTCGGCTTACTTTAGAGATGACATGTTAGTTGCATAATGAATTAAAGCAAAAAAAATTTCCATGTATAAAGATGTGGTATATAACTAGATTAATGCATTCTAATTTAATAGATGGATATTACAGTGTATCTAATTTAATAGATGGATAATTACATTGATGAAAATTGCGGGTTGTTATAAGAAGCGACTTGAGGATGTGCAGACTGCACGAGACTTTCTGAAGGTCTTTTTAGAAGACTTGCCTGGATTACCACTAACGCGACAAGTTGAATTCCAAATTGACTTGGTCCCTGGTGCTGCACCTGTGGCACGAGCCCCGTATAGATTAGCACCGTCGGAACTGCAAGAATTGTCTACTTAACTGCAAGAACTTTCTGACAAAAGATTTATAAGACCGCGTTCCTCATCCTGGGGAGCCCCAGTCTTGTTCGTCAAAAAGAAAGACAGATCTTTTCAGATGTGTATCGACTACCGTGAACTAAACAAGCTGACTGTGAAGAATCGATATCCACTTCCAAGAATTGACGACTTATTTGATTAGTTGCAAGGATCAAGTGTTTACTCAAAGATCGACTTAAGGTCTGATTATCACCAACTCAGAGTTCGTGACAAGGACATTCCGAAGATGGCATTTAGGACTCGCTATGGCCACTACAAGTTCCAAGTAATGCCTTTTGGATTGACAAATGCACCGGCAGTATTCATGGACTTGATGAATTGGGTGTGCAAACCATACTTAGATAAATTCGTGATCGTTTTTATTAATGACATATTGATCTACTCCAAGAGCAAGGAAGAGCATGCAGAACACCTTAAGTTAATTTTGGAGTTGCTTAAGAAGGAATAATTATACGCCAAGTTTTTGAAATGCAATTTTTGGCTGTCAAAGGTACAATTTCTCAGTCACGTGATTGATAGTGAAGGCATTCACGCGGACCCAGCTAAGATTGAGTCCATCAAGGATTGGGCATCGACCAAGACTCCGATAGAAATTCGTCAATTTTTAGGTCTTACGGACAATTTATCGAAGGTTTCTCGAAGATTGCCAAACCTATGACGAAGTTCACTCAGAAGAGCGTGAAGTTCGATTGGACTGAAAAGGCAGAAACTGCATTTCAACTGTTGAAGTAGAAATTATGTAGTGCATCGATCTTGGCTTTACCTGAAGGTAGTAAAAACTTCATGGTTTACTGTGATGCTTCTCACAGGGGGTTGGGCACAGTTCTGATGCAAAAGGAGAAAGTCATAGCCTACGCATCACGCCAACTCAAGAGTCACGAGAAGAATTATACTACACATGACTTAGAACTTAGAGTGGTGGTGTTTGCTGTCAAAATGTGGAGACATTATTTGTACGATACAAAGTGCGTTGTGTTCACTGATCATAAGAGCTTGCAACATATTCTTGATCAGAAGGAGTTGAACATGAGACAACGTAGATGGTTGGAATTGTTAAGTGACTACGACTATGAAATTCGTTATCATTCGGGAAAGGCGAATGTGGTGGCAGATGCTTTGAGCCAAAAGGAATGGATTAAGCCGCTACGAGTTCAAGCTTTGGTTATGACGATTGGTTTAAACCTTCCCGTGTAAATTTTAAACGCTCAGGTTGAGGCGAGAAAGGAAGAGAATTATGAAACCAAAGATTTGTGTGGTATGATTAAGAAGCTGGAGCCCCGTGCTAATGGGACGTTGTGTTTGAAGAATAAAAGTTGGATACCTTATTTTGGTGACTTGATGTGGTATACATGATATCATAACACAAGCAAGAGATGATGGGTTGGCTACTTAATCTTAGAGAGAGAAAGTGATATTTCTAGAAAGAGAAAGTGCAAGATCAAGTGTTAACATAAAATGAACAACCAACCCCTTCTCATGGCTGGAAAGGGGTTTATATACATGAGTGTTTATGCCCCAATGGGCTTGAGTATGGGCTTATAAGTGGACTAAAGACCCGGCCCAATACTATTAGTCATACGCTTATAATTAGGCAACGAGCTATGCTAATCTAGATTATATACGGGGTGACCGAGTCTTTTTCATAATCCTAACAATCTCCCCCTAAGGGAGGTCACCCCAGAAAATGCGTTATGAGGTCTAGCATTCTACTTCATTGACCTTCTGTCTGTAGCTCGAAGTCTTTGATTCTTCAATCTTTGATGTTCTTGTACATTATGTAGTGAACTTTGAGACTTGTCTCTTAGGCTTGTGCGATCTTTGAGCTTTCTTTGAGATCATCATCCATCTTAAATCTCTTGATCATCCTTGTTGGGTAGCATTACCATCATTTGACGTTGTGACTTTCGGACCGGCATGCTCACACTTTTCTTGATCATGGCATTACTTATCAGAGTAGCGGAAGTTGTGTTATAGGTCTTTTAGTTGTCATGACGTCTTTGATCGAACACATTAAGTGTGAGCATGGGGTTGTGAAATGACTCTACTGGAATGAGGTATCTCCATTTCCATCATAACTTGATCCTGTAATAAAACAGTTAGCAATAAAGCTTGTGGGCGAATATGGCTTTGTCATTCGCCCGAGACTGGTTGGATTAACCTCCTGATCCGTGAGGACCGACCTGTGATTAGGTAGAATCATCTTATAAAAGATTCTCCATGACGGATTTCCAGTATAAGTATCAGTTACTTCTGATGTGTAACCATTTAAAATCTCCTTCTTGCTGTTCTCTGTATCGGAACTTCTCAAAGTAGACAACACGTTAAGAGTGAACCAGTAGATTAAAAACCCTGGATTAAATGAGACATTGATTTTTTTTTTGAAAAAAAAATCAGTCGAGTGTCACTCAAAAGAGTTTTCTGGACACATCGAGGGTTTTATACAAAAAATCAACTTTATCAGGAAACACTTTTGTTTTGAAAGATATACACAGTCAATGTGCTCGAAAATCAGTTGTTGAGCACATCAAAAGGTTTTTCAAAAGCTACTCGTCAATTCATATACTGGAACAAGTTTGATTCATAAGGAATCGCACCATCGTTTCTTTCCAGTTATCACAAGCTTGATCCTCAAGAGGATCTCACATGTCACCTACCAAGAGCTTGTTTGATGTTGGCTCTAGAAGGATTTCCATCTTCATTGTGAGTACTTTCGTATCACTCGGATGTTCTGGCAAATACCAACGAGGTTAATGCATAGGACTCTTGATCTTTACTTGTTATCACATTGTGTGATGAGCAAGCATAGTTTGTATTAGTGTCCTAACGAGATTTATGGATGATCTCATGGCTCTAGACTCAATAGTGCATTTTTGGTTTTTAGTAGTCGGAGGCTGGAGCAGACTGCCACCTTTTCAATATCATCTAACTCGGAGTGAGAGAGACGATAAAAATGTATTGATCTCCGTGAGAAATGAAACAAGAATCCTTTGAGGGATCTTGAGTGGCTAGGAAGGGTTGTGCAGCGTATCATTGGGTCCATGATACTTGTCTTCAATGTCAGCAATCAACCATGTGATTCTGACAGCATATGTAGTGACCCGGTTTCTGCCTAATGTTTAAGGAGGGCTGCTTTATTTTCACCCTGTATCTTAACATTTCTTTTTCATTCTTCAACCCTTTTGGTGCTTACCGAGACTTCATTACTAGTACCTTATTGGGTATGTTCCAGTACTAACTCCATCTCAGTCCGCACTATTCCCTTATTCTCACATTACTCCTTTTGTAATCATACCTAAGGACTTCTACACTAACTAGTGGATTGTCCCTGGGTAGATCCCTCCGGCTCTGGCGGGATCATGGGAACATGTACCTAACCATACCATCCTTATAACTCCGATAAAGTAAATACAGGGTCGGTCTTTTGGTACTGTTCTCTTCGCCATAAAACCATTTGAAAATCAATCAAGGTACGGGCGATGTAAACATCAAATCATTAGTACCTCGATTGTTTTGATTCATGAAACTGCTCCCCCTCAACATGTGCGTCGATATTCGAAATTGTTTGACATATGGAGGGAGGAGTACCTGTTCTGAGTCTTATTAGAATCACACTTTTATCAGTTTTAAGTATTTAAATCACTTTCTCTCCCTATGATTAAAAATTTCATTCCCTTTGAGATTTAGGATCTCAATTGATTTAAATATGTTAGAAAATTTAGGAGAAAATGTGGTCTGATTAAATACAAGCCGATATTGGAACCTATAAATGCTCCCCCTTAATAATGAGGGGCTATTTGTTGTGTCTGTTATGTATGAGTGTTAAAATTATTTGGAGTTTAACGAGAAAAAAAACTCATGAAAAAATTCATAAAACTGACACATAAACACTGATTACCACACTGCTTATTGATGTACAAGATTGTGTATGAGACAGAACCTGAAATATTCACACTTAAACAGTGACATTGTCAGTTGTCCATGTAGCAATCTGTTAGTCCGTCTCGATACTCTCCAGATGGAAGTAGCCATTAGCTTTCCCCCCGAACTAGCAAATCCTTTCTTGGAGAAGACACAAACAAATATTCGAAGTACACAAATAATTCGAAAATCATAAAAATCACAATTATTAACTATTTGTCAAAACGCAACATGAATTTAACCACAACGCAACCAAGAACTATTTGTCAAAACGCAACCAAGAATCTACTGTCAAAACGCAACATGAACGTAAACTCAAAATGCAACCAAGAACTAACTGTCAAAACGCAACATGAATTTAACCACAAAATGCAACCAAGAACTAACAGTCAAAACGCAACATGAATTTAACCACAAAACGCAACCAAGAACTAACTTAAACGCAGATCCTAACTTTCAATTTAGGGGTTCCTAGAACAAACTTGGGCTACTATCTTCATCGTATATACATTGCGTATCAAACCACAACACCACACACTCCTAGACGCATCATTCGCAAGAAATTTGACTCTAAAAGTCAATAACTACTCGTAAATTACTAAGGCCCTAAAACTAGCAATGGGAAAACCAATTCATGCATCAACTAAGCATTACATACGTATACTGATGATATCCCAGCACTCAAAACATAAATAGAATTACTAACCAAGAGTTGGATGATGCGAGAGCTCGAAAATCTATATAACATGAGATTTAATAAGTTTTAAGCAAAGACGATTAAGATAGGGCATATAACGAGGATTATGAACTTAACATTAGCCTTACCTAAGCACGAACCCACGAAGTTAGACACTTAGCAGGCAAATCGCAATGATGGTTTTGAGAGAAAAATGGAAAAAGAGTTTGATTGAGTTTTGAAAGGTTTGACTTGGTCAAAACGCAACACACATATATACCTACTTTCAATTTTCAGATAATGACACATTTGGCCCCTCTCCTTTTTCCTTTTGGGTAAATACCAACTAATGGAATACTTATCTTGGGAAAGTGACACAATTGGTCCTTCACATTTAATGAGCCTAGGATACAATTAGCAAATAGCAAAAAAGACCCTAGACATGCATATAATTGACACATTTGGACCTTTTTGAGTTAACACTAGTTTAACTCCCCCTTAAACCATAACCCCGTTAGCAACCAAACTTTTCTCAGTTATGTATACAATATGATCAAATGCCCGTTATATGTCATAAATTTGAAAACCACTCTCCCCCTCAATCAATGACCCGTGTTCTATTTACAGAGATGTAGTCGTTGATTGAGTGTCAAATTTATGAAAACCCAAGTCCGATTGATTTACAAAAACAGCATTAAGCCACCATGTGAAATCCAAATAATTTTCTGAAGAATCATAGAAGGAAAATTATAAGGATAAAAGAAGACTTCTCTTCTTAATCAAGAAATAATGCACTGAAGCGTACATTAGATCAAGGTTACAAGGATATAAAGTAATCCATGCCTGGGAGAACTTAATCACCCGTTGTTAGGAACAACCATCTTTTTGGCGATGTGCTTTCCTCATTTTGAAAAGCGGGTTGCAGTCTGAAATAACTGCAAGCCATTTTTGACATGTTTTGAAAAATATTTAAAACTTCTGTTCGAACTTTATTTACAGCACCGTGTCATTATTGAATGACATTTCTAACACCGTAAATATTATCGATGCCAGAAGACATGTCATGAAAAACATATTTTTGGTATTTTCTATTTTCTGATTTTTATAGATTTTTATTGGTTTTATATTTTTGTATTTTCTTTTTTAGTTGGAATATGTACATATTTACATAGGATACTTGAAGCCAATCCGTTACTCATCCTGATCATCCTGAAGACGTTTGAGTATCTCCGGCTTCATACACTTCATGCCAAGCCTTGGGAGAATGAATTCGAATCGTTATATGGGCAGCGCCTTAGTGAATATATCCGCCAGTTGATACTCTGTCCTCACGAAATACAACTCAACCACTCCTTTTTCCACTTGTTCTCTGATGAAATGATGTCGGATGTCGATGTGTTTAGACCTGGAGTGCTGAACGTTGTTGTAGCAAAGGGCTATGGCACTCTTGTTGCATATTACAGAGGGATGTGATTCGTATGCAAAGCCATATTCCAATAATTTGAGGACGCATCCATAGCTTTGGGCACAAGATCCAGACATCGCCAATGTATTCAGCACTTGTAGATGAGATGACGTGCTTAGTTGTTTTCTTTGATGACCAGCTAACTACTATCACCAAGGAATTGAGCACTGCCAGATGTGCTTCTTTGAGTGTCTTGACAACTGATGATCTGCGTCTGGCGTATCATGCTGTTAGTGCCATGGTGGTTCTTTGGATACCAAAGACCCTATTATGCTCCTGGAGATACGAAAGACCGTTTAACTGCTTCAAGGTGTTCTTAGTGGGCTAGATTGATATCTAGCACACATGTACACAGCAAAAACAAGGTCAGGTCTATGTTTCAGTTGTGAGCTACTAGGGGATCAATCATTACTGCGTTATTGGGTTGGTCAACAGGATCCCTAGAGGTCTCATCCAGTTTTGTTCGCCCACCATGGGAGGTCCAATATGGTACTTTTATGAAGAGCAAATTTCTTTAAAATCTCATAAGCGTTGTTAGAGGGATTTATGAAATGCCTCTAGGAGTCTGAGAAATTTGTAAGCCTAAGAAAAAAGGATATTTGGACCTCATCGACATTGAAATTTAGAGCTTATTTTCATTTGAAAAACTGGTCACAGTCTTTGGGGTCGGGTCCGAGGCAATATGATATCATCAACATATATATGAACATGAAGAGTGTGTTTGCCTGTTTTCTGAATGAACAAGGTTGGATCGACTACACCCTTGGAGAATCCTTATGCCAGAAGAAACTTTGACAAAGTGTCATACCATGCCCGGGGTGCCTGCTTTAACCCGTAAAGTGCTTTCTTCAGATGGATAGGACATGATGGACGATCTGAGTCTATACAGAGCCTATGGTTGGGCTCACATATACTTCTTTCTTTAAGCTTCGCCATAGAATGCAGTTTTCTCGGTCATTTGGATAAACTATAAGTTTTTCTTGGGCAGCATTTGGCAAGAAATTATTTGATAGCATTCCAAGTTGGCGACCGGGGCAAAAAAAAGGGATTCTTCAAAATCAAGACCTTCTTCTTGACGATATCCTTCGCCCACCAAGACGTGCCTTATTTTTCAACACGTCACCATACTCGTCAAGTTTCACCTTATAAATCCACTTGAGAGCAATAATCATTGCACAGTCTGGAGGTGGCACTAATTCCCATACGTCCAGTCGATCAAATTCATGGATTTCATCTTGCATGGCTTGAAACCAGCAGTCTTCAGCAACAGCAGATTTGAAGTTTTTAGGTTCGACTTTGGACAATACTGAATTGTAGAAGCACCACAAAGCATCTGTAGCAAGCTGTTTCCGAGTGGATATCAGTCGAGAAGGGTTCCTAATAATATTATCAAGAGGATGAGAGTCGGTCCATTTGCGGAGATGTTCATGAGGTTGAGTGGATTGGTTCAGTGTAGTAATCGTGAGAGTCCTAGAAGATGATGCTTCAGAGTTTGGGTCTGGGGCGAACACATTAACAAATGGTTCATGCTCAGTTGCAGCAAACGGATTTACTTCAAAAGAATGCTCAGTTGCAACACTGTGATGTACCGAAGATGATTGATGAGCCAAGGATGATGATGAATGACTGCCTGATGGTGCATCGTGATCAAAGGAGATAGATATTGATGGACCAATTAGAATGACCGGGGGTGGAACTGCGGGGACATAAGTCATCTGATGATCACCCGTTGGAGTCTCAAAATATTCATCAAACATCGGTTGAAACAGCAGCTCCAAATCTTTATTGGTGGGAGGTACATACGGAATAGCAAGAGCAGAATTAGGTACGAACCCTGAACTTATAGGTCCAAGCGTCAAAAGGATAGGATTGGGTCCTGAACTGGAGTGTACAGGAGCCGTTTGCTCAGTCATCTCATCGAATGTAACGTGAATCGTTTCCATTATTTGTCGGGTCCGTTTGTTGTAGATTCTGTAACCCTTCCTGTTTGGTGCGTAACCAACAAAGAACCTAATGTCTGCTTTAGCTTTCAATTTGCCAAGATCTTTACTGTCGTTTGTTGGGTAGCAGAGAGCCCCAAATATACGTAGAAAAGAGAGATCCGGTCTCTTGTCATGCACTAGTTCATATGAGGTTTTGTTGTGAAGAATATGTATAAGGGATCGGTTTTGGGTGTAACAGGCAGTAGCCACAGCTTCTGTCCAAAGAAACAAGGGAGCCTTAGAGAATATCAGCATTATCCGAGCAGCTTCAACAAGAGTATGATTTCTTCGTTCAACAACGCCATCCTGCTGAGGAGTTCTCAGAACGGTCTTCTCGTGAGTAATGCCAACGCTTTCATAGAAATCTATCAAATTTTTATTAACGAATTCGGTACCATTATCAGTCCGCACGAACCAGACAGTTTTGTTGAGACCGACTTG
>BQNB010158184.1:0-15061 GCA_026074375.1 Tanacetum coccineum
TTCTAGGAGATCATAAGTCAGCAGTTCAAACAAGAGGAAAGATTCAAAAGGCCTCTTTAGCACAACAAGCATTGGTGAGCTACATCTCCAAACAGAATAGAACTAATCACAAAGATCATCCGAACTGTTTGTTAGCTTGCTTTCTCTCCCAAGAAGAACCCAAGAATATATCACAAGCCTTACAAGATGAAAGCTGGGTTGAATCAATGCATGAGGAATTGCTGCAGTTCAAATTACAAAGGTTTGGATACTTGTTGATTTGCCATCTGGGAAAAAGGCAATTGGCACAAAGTGGGTTTACAAGAATAAAAGGGATGATAGAAGTATTGTTGTGAAAAACAAAGCCAGGCTTGTAGCACAAGGGTTTAGACAGGAGGAAGGAATAGATTATGATGAGGGTTTTGCACCTGTTGCCAGGATAGAGGCAATCAGGTTATTTTTAGCCTTTGCATCATACATGGGATTTACTGTCTACCAAATGGATGTTAAAAGTGCATTTCTCTATGGCACTAATGAAGAGGAGGTATATGTCCATCAACCTCCAGGCTTTGTTTATCCTGATCATCCAAACAAAGTCTATAAGGTGATCAAAGCTCTTATGGTATTTCATTCAAACCCTAGAGATTGCGTATGATATACTTTCTTCTTTTCTGAGGGTTGATGGAAAATGGTTTCAGGAGAGGGACCATAGACAAAACATTGTTTATCAAGAAGAATAAGAGTGGTATTATGTTAGTCCAAGTGTATGTGGATGACATTATTTTTGGCTCTACAAAGAAGTCTATGTATACGGAGTTTGAAGACTGTATGCACAAAAGATTCCAAATGAGCTCCATGGGTGAACTCACTTTCCTTTTGGGACTTCAAGTGAAGCAAAAACCTGATGGAGTCTTTATTAGTCAGGACAAGTATGTAGCTGACATCCTTAAGAAGTTTGATTTTTGGTCCATCAGAATAGCTACTACTCCTATTAAGTCTAATAAGCCACTGGTCAAGGATGAAGATGTAGATGTACATGTCTACAGATCTATGATTGGTTCCAATGATGTATTTGACTGCCTCAAGGCCAGAGATCATGTTTGCTATTTGTGCCTGTGCTAGATTTCAAGTCACTCCAAAAGCTTCACACTTCAATGCAGTCAAAAGGATTTTTAGGTACCTCAAACATCGACCCAAATTAGGTTTATGGTATCCTAGGGATTCACCTTTTGAACTAGAAGCTTTCTCAAATAGTAACTATGGAGGAGCCAGCCTTGACAGAAAATCAACAATAGGTGGCTGTCAATCTCTTGGTAGAAGATTGATATCTTGGCAATGCAAAAAGCAGACTATTGTGGGGGGGAGGCCAAGACTATTTGTTGTACGTTTTATAGATGAATTCCAAGACATAGGAGATGGCTATGATACTTTTTTGGGGTTCCACTATATCTTTTTGGCATAAGGATTCAGGTTAGATGTGCGTACTAAGCTTAGTTCATATTGCTGCAGACACTTATATATGCTAAGTACTAGATTAATACTGCTAGGCTTACTTAGTACTACTCGAAGATAGATGAGTATGGGGTTTGAATTGAGTGCAAAGCTATTGTAATGCAGTTTGGTTTGTTTTTAGGCTTTTCATTATGGTTACTAAGTTTAGTTAGTTTGCTAGTTTTGGTTAATTTTGGTAACCAAAAAGTTAGTACCGCCAGGCTTAAAGTTGGTACCGTTGGGCAAAGTTTGTACCGCTGAATAGCCGTTGGAGAAAATACCGCTAGGGGTCTAAAGTGTAAATTGGCGCCATTTCTTTTTCTTGGGTTTCCTCAACCATATAAACCCATCTAACTCTGCCACACTTTCTTCACCTAATTATCTCTTATAATCGCTCTAGTTAAACAACCCTAATCTTTTCATCACCGACAACCATCAATTCATCGACTATGGCAACTCTTGAATCCTATCCTAAGCACAACATGGTCGCCTACTTAGAAAAGACTAATGGGAATGCTGAATTTCATGAGGATCATATTACTTCCTCACACGCCAGCTCATATTCACTTTGCTCTCACTGTAAGTCCTGTTGTCTCTACTACGTTTGTTGAATAGTTTTGGATGACTGCTAAATCCAAAACAATCAACAATGTTAGGTATATTACTGCCATAGTTGCTGGCAAGCCTGTCTCAATCTCAGAAGCATCAATTAGAAGTGATCTTCAATTTAATGATGCTGCTGGGAATTTGATGTACTCCAACCTGGCTATATTTGATACACATTAATTGACTGAAGGTATGAGGGAGATTTGAATACACTTACTTTTAATGAAGACTTTTTCTCTCCTCAATGGAAAATTTTTGTTTCATACATCATCCATAGTTAAGCTCAAAAGCACATCTTGAGATCAAAATACTACGAATATTGCAACTGTTTGTAATATGTCTTGGCACACTAAATCAAGTTTATAAATTTTCAAAACTAATTTTTGATGGTATGATGAGGCATTTGGATTCAAAGAAGAAGTTTGTCATGTACCCAAGGTTTATTCTAGTATTTTTGACTAACCAACTCAAGAATGTGCCTGTCCCCTTAGACCAACTTCCTATTAATGCTTTTGACTACTAAGGTTCTTATCTTTTAAGGGTGAAAAAGGGTAAAAAAAAATTCTGGGAATGTGACCCCCTTAATTTCCTTCCTATGTTGGCTCAAACCAACAGAGGATCTGAAGGTGTAGTTTCAGAAAAGTCCATCTGAAAATCAAAACCCACACACTTCTCTCTACTCACCCAAGCTGATAGACCAGTCTGAGCTCAGACTGACCCATTCCTCAGTCCTTCTTTTCTAACCCAATTCATGACTTAATACAGATAGGTCTTTGGTGGGAATCATGGAGGTCAGGTATAAGAGATACGATCCTATAAGGGGGAAAAATAAAGAATGGCCCTGAAACTCAAAAGTTGTATGATCTTTGTCTTTCCTTGTATGTAAAACAGGTTACAACTCAAGCTGCACAAATTAAAGATTTGAAGGGCTCAGATCAAGCAGCATAAAGAATAAAAGGCCTAAACCTGTTATCTTACACATAATGCTTGGCATCAAGAGTGTCTCATGAAGAAATGAATTTGGCAAAGAAGAAGTCTTTAAAGACAAAGTTGTGAGAAGTGAGTCTGTATCCAAACAGGGGAAGGGAAACCTGCCAAATATAAAACAAACAGTGCATAAAGATCAGTCTTTTGTTGGATCTTGATGATGCAATAGATTACATGGGGCTGAGGTATGTCATGATGAGGGGAACAGTGTGAAGGACAGTGAAGGAAACAAGAGTAAGTAATGAAGATCAAAGTTAGTATCTGACAAGCCAAATGAAGGTACTGTTGAGCCATTGAAGGTTACTGGCTTAGCCAAATAATGGAAATTCAGATGGAAAGTGCTACTCCTATAAACTGTTTTTCAGAGATGATGAAAATATAGACTCAAATTTCTGGTTAACATAAGCAAAAATAAGAATAAGCGGAAAAAAGGATTTAAGATTAAGAGATTAAAGATACTGATAGACATGAATACAACTGAAAGGGTCAATCTAACTTTGAAGCCACTTCCAAAGATTGATCTAAAGTCAAAGGCAAGAAAGATCCTTGAAGAAAAAGCTGAATCAGATGCTGATCAGAGGTGTTATTGAAGCTGAAAGAAAGTTTGCTCAGCTTGTTAATGATGAAGAAATAGCCAGAAAGGTTCAGGAGGAATGGGAAGCAGAAGAAGAGAAGAAGAGTTGGTTGAGGAAGAAGCTACTAAAGCTGCATTCACCAATGAGTATGACTTTATTCAAGCAAGACTTAATGCAGACAAGATTCTTGCTGAGAAGCTTCAAGAAGAAGAGAGAGAAAAGTTCACCATTGAGCAAAGAGCCAAGTTTCTTCATGATACCATGGTTGGCTCAAAGAAGATTTCTTGCTCAATAAAGATCTGAGGCTATCAGAAACAAGCTTCCTACAAGACAATAGCTGAAGGAAACAAATCGATGACATACTTGAAGTATGTTAGGTGGATACAGGCATGTCAGCTGAACAAAAGACAGTTTTGAAGAAATACAAATGTGATGTATGAAAAGGTAAAAAAAGAGCAAAATGAAAATTTCATTACAACTGGCTTATGTAAAGATGATAAAAAATTGATTGAAAAGATGAACAAGAAAGCAGATGGTATGGAAAAAGAAGAGGTTTCTGAAGAACCTAAAAGTACTAAGGTTAAAGCTAAAATTAAAGAACCTAAGGAGAATATCAAGAAAAGATCATGAAGGAGACTTAAGATGAAAGCTCCAAAGAGGTCAAAAAGGCAAAAGACTGATTCTAATTATGAAGAGGAGAATCATCTAAAAACCTTTCTAAAAATAGTTCCTAAAGAAGAAGAAAAGATTGATTATGAAGTTCTGGGCTCTAGGTATCCTATCATCAACTGGGAATCAAAATTTTATAATTATGGTCATTTTGGGAGAGAGTTGATTTACTACAAAGTTTTTAGAGCTGATGGAAGTTCAAGATGGATCAAGACCTTTTCTGAGATGATTAAATTTTTTGATAGGATGGATCTGGTTGAGATACATAGTTTAGTAATGAAAAGGTTTAAAACAAAACCTCCAGAAGGAATTGATCTACTTCTTTGGGGTGATTTGAGGACTATGTTTGAGTCAAAGGAAGATGATAAAGTCTAGAAGAATCAAGAAGAGTGGAAGCTTTAGAGCTGGATATTCTATGAAAACTGTGGAGTTCATGTCTTGAGATTAAAAGATGGTACTGAGATCAATATGCTAGCAGAGCGAAGATATCCTCTTACTAAAAATACACTTGAGAGGATGGTGGATCTAAGATTGACAGTTGTATCTGATGATGATACTGTATTTGATTTGCTAAGGTTTATTGAGCAACAGATTGATGAGTTTGGAGGCCAAGATGGTGATGAGGAGGATCTTTGAGTGTTGGTTTCAGAACCACACAACAAATGGTCATCAGTTCACCATGTTTAACAAACATAAGAACTGGCTAGTCCACAAGCAAACGGCTTGTGGTAAAGACTTCTCAAATCCGTTTATGGTTGACAATTTACCAAAAATTGTATGGTTCTCAACTCACCTTGCTTCACAGTAAAGAGTTGGCTAGTCCAGGATCAAACAGTTTCTGGTAAAGACTAATCAAATCTGTTGATAGCTGATAGTTTGCTAAAAACTATATGGTTATCAATGCACCATGTTATGGCAATGAAGCATTGACTAGTCCAAAAGCAAACGGCTTTTGGTAAAGACAAATCAAATCCGTTGATAGTTGATAGTTTACTCAAAACTATAAGGTTATCAATTCACCTTGTTGTTTACAATGAAGAATTGGCTATCCCAGAGCAAACGACTACTGGTAAAGGAATATCAAATCCGTTAATGGCTGGTAGTTTGCCAAAAACTACAAAGCCAACTTAGTTGGATGTTGTTGTGTTGCTGAGAAGACATGTTGCTGATAAAGATGGATAGCTGAAGATGTCAAAATTATCAAAGATCAGATCAAGATTTGACAGAGTGTTTGGATACATCCTCCAAGAGTTCAAGAAGAGTAAACTAAAGAAACATGAAGTTAAACAAGTTCAACAATCATGTTTAGGGGAGGATTGTTAGGAATTATGCATTCCTGACTTAGTACCGTTAGTTATATTAGTTAGTACCGCTAGTTGTAATTTGTACTGACAGTACAAAATGTTAGTACTGATCAGATAGTTAGTACCATTAGTATAAAATAGTTAGTACCGTTTATGAGATATGCATGAGATATCTTAGGAAAGGATATGCATGATCTTTATACGCGTTTTGTAAAGCCCATTAGGGTTTCCTTAGTCTATAAAAGGAACCCTAGGCATAGTTAGTAGATATAGTTCTACACAGATCATAGAGATCGAATAGTAATCATAGTTTGTAATCTGTAACCTAGGCAGATTCAAAGTTTAATATAAAAGTTCTTTTGTGATATTCAATATTGTTCTTCTAAGCATTATTGATTAGATTCCGCATAATCAATAGTGTTTACTTAGTGTTTCATTATTGTTGCTTTAGAATTATCTAAAGGAGCAAACTCTTTGCAAGCTGAAGGTTAAGATCTATTCAGTAAAACGATCCAACATGTATGTTGTAGTAAATGATATCAGTTGTATTGTTGTCGTTATTATAATGCATTTACTACTTTGTCGTACTTACAAGATAGTCAATTGATCCTATCAGCGGGTCTATATAAGTTCGCTTGTAAACTTGATAATTTGTCAAGTTTACTTGTTCAAAGGGTAACCTTACATTGTCATTCAACAAGTGTGATCCATAACACTTTGTGATATATCAATAAAGCATTACACGATTGAAAAGTTATACCTTGTGTTATTTGTTTTCACTAGTTTTGCATAAATCTATATAGACGTGTTAATTGGGACTTTCAGTATTGCAGACTTGTTGTCACAATACAGATTCACAGGATACAAGTAATTCAAACCAAGATCTCCTAAAACATTCACTATACACAAAATCTCACAAGAAGCAGAGACAATAGACCTATACTCAGCCTCAGTTGATGATTTAGAAAGAGTTAATTGTCTTTTACTTTTCCAGGACACAAGATTTCCATTTACAAAAACAAGATACCTAGAAACTGACTTTCTAATCATTGGACATTTTTCCCAGTCATAATCAGAAACATTTTATGACAACATTGTCACATTTCCTTTTAGAAAAGTCTAAAACAAGTCATGTTGCAAGCTTTAGATATTTAAGAACTCTCAGAGCAATATCAAAATGTGATTTTAAGGGATCATGCATATGTTGACTCAAATAATGAACTGAGTATGAAATATCAGGTCTAGTGAGAGTCAAATAAATCAATTTTCCAACCAATTTATGATAACTTATAATATTCCAAAGAAACTTATTTGTATCCGACTCCTTATAAATAAGAACAATGTTTTTAGGAAAATGAGTCAATACTGGTCTGCATGTCAATTATCCAAACTCATGAACTAACTCTAGACAATATTTTCTTTGACCTAACACAACCCAATTTTGTTTTTTAAAACTTTTATACCAAGAATATATTTCAATTCACCCAAGTCTTTAATTTTAAACTTATTATTCAAAAAAGTTTTAAAAACTTCAATTTCACCAACATCATTCCCTGTTATGACTAGATCATCAACATAAACCAATGGAAACAAAGACATGTTTCCTTTTTCCTTTATATAAAAAGAATGATCATTTTAGACTGCACAAAGCCTGCTTCAAGCAAAGCCTTGGACAACTTAGATTCCATTGCCTAGGAGCTTGCTTTTTAGCCATATAGGGACTTTTTTAGCTTACACACTTTAGTTTCATTATTTCTAAAAAAACTGGATGAGGTACCATATAAACTTCCTCATCTAAATCACTATAAAGAAAAGCATTATTGACATCCATTTGATAGATCTTCAGTCTTTTCGGACTACAAGCTTAATCAGACACCTAACAGTTCCCATCTTTACAACATGACTAAAAGTCTTCTCATAATCAATACCTACCTTTTGACTGTACCCTTTAGCCACTAATCTTGCCTTATACCTCTTAATTTCTCAATTATATTTATACTTAATTCTAAACACCCATTTACAAACAATTGGTTTTTTGCCAATTGGAAGATCAATCATAAACCAAGTATCATTCTCATATAGAGCATGAATTTTATCATTTATAGCATTAACCAAATTCACAGTTTCTAAGGCTTCTTCATATGAAGTAGGCTCACACACTTATTCAGATTAGACATAAAATAGTAATTTTCAAAACTTAAGACAAAATGATTAGCATACATATTCAAACCATACTTAACTTTATTAACTAACACAAATTCATTCAATTTTGCAGACAATTTAGAAGGCCTTTAAGACTTCCTAGGACCTACTTCCTTAGAAACACTTGGTAAATCATTTGAAAAACAGGAACCTCTATACTTGAGCCAACATTGCCCTGAGACAGAATTTGTTCACCAATAGGAGTTGCAAAGTGTTCCCCATCATATCTAGGTTGGTCTGTGGTAGCACCAAGATCAGGTTGATGCACACTACAAACTCTACCAGGCGGCCCTTCTCATCATCATTGGGTCTTAAAGGAATTTTAGTTGCAGGTCCAGACTCATAGTGATCAAAGAAATTTAAAGTAGAAATTTCACTAGACTCTTTAGCAGGTTCATTAATACTCATTTTCTATGAAAAAATAGTCTCATAAAACTTAACATCTCTTGAATACAAAACACTTATATTTTTAAGACTGAAAAGCTTGTATGCTTTTTTACCACTAGCATACCCAATTACAACACACTTTTCATACCTATCAGAAAAATTATCAGAACCCTTACCACTACAGGAAAAAACAAACATCCAAAACTCCTTAATTGGTAAAGGTTTGGTTCCCTATCATAGACTCATGAAAAAAGAGATTTACCACTTAAAACTGAGAAAGAAAGCCTGTCAATCAAATAAGTAGCAGTTAAAATACACTCAGACCAAAAAACAAAAGGAATCCTCCCCCACCCTTAAAACATTAGACTCATGGCCACATTAAGAAGGTGTATATGTTTCCTTTCAACAATCCCATTCTGCTGAGGTGTAAAAGCACAAGATGTTTGATGTATTATACCTATAGTATTAAAAAACCTTACTCATTTTATGATTAACAAATTATGTACCATTATCTGACCTAACAACATTAACCATATCATTAAACTAAGTTAATACCAATTTATAAAAGCTAACAAACATTTCATAAACTTCATCCTTAGTCCTAAGCAAATACACCCAAACAGATCTGCTGAAATAATCAACAACAGTCAAAAATACCTAAAACCCTCCCTTCTAACCACTTTATATGGACTTCAAACATCTAAGTGTATTAATTCACCAAAATCAATATATTTATCCTTACTTAAAGAAAAAGAATCCCTGGTCTGTTTAGCCTTATGGCAAACCTCACAAGGACCATTATGATCCACATTAGACATATTCAATGAATTTTTTAACAATTTCAAAACTTGGTTAGCAGGGTGTCCAAGTCTATTATGCCAAACATCTTTAGAAACATGACAGACAAAAAACTTACTATTATTACTGACAGTAGACTTATTATACTCTTTATTAAACAAATACAAACCACCAAATTCACTACCAGTCCACATAACTTTCTCCTTTTTCAAATCCTATATATAATATGTAGTTTCATCAAAGCCAACACCTAACTTGCTATCCTTAATCATCTTATGAATAGAAAGAAGACTCACAGAATATTTAGGCACAACCAAAACATCCAAAAAAACAACATCATTATTAAGTTTAAGGTTTCCAACATGTGTAATTATAGCCAAAGTTCTATTAGGATGACCAACAGTCAATTTAAGTTCAAAATTATCAACTAAATCAAAGATATTTTCAGAACTATTAGTCATATGTTGGTTGACTCCATAGTAAATTATCTACCCAAAATGGTAATTAACTCCATTAATTTTCAGATTAGCACAAAAAAATCTATAGAAGTTCTAGTTATATAACACATTGGAATTATAAAAAGAACAAGATCCACTTCCTGTCATATTGGTATGAGCAGAGGAACCAGTCTTCTCATTGAGAAGACTCATTGACTTCATAACCTAATCATTAGTAAAAGACAGAGTACAAGTAGATGGTTTGATATCACTATTAACCACAAAAATTACCCCTAGCATCAGAATTATTGTTTCTATTATTAGAATTGCTAAAAGGTTTCAAATTAGGATTTATTTTAAAGCCAGATGGATAACCCATAAGCTCAAAACATCTGTCCACGGTATGTCCTTTTAAACCATAGTTTTTACAAAATAGACTATCATAATTCCCCTTATTTCCAGAATTCAAGTTGTTGTTATTTGAATTACCATTGTTCCTTCTATTATCATTGGTTCTAGACACAAAAGAAGAAACCTGAGGTTTATCATTTTCACAAATGTGGGAGGAATCCCTCTATAGGACTCCTCTCTTGCAATAATGACAAAAGCATCCTTGACCTTAGGGAGGAGTTCCCTAGTCAAGAGACTACTCCTAATAGACTGATAAATGTCATCAAGGCCCATAAAAAATTGCATCAATTTCAATAGCTTATTATGATCTAACAATTCAACCCTAGCTTCACAAAAACAATATGAGAGTTTAGTTAAAATGTCAAACTCACTCCACAAAGAATTAAGTTTATGATAATATTTAGACACATGCAACCCACCTTGTTTAAAACAATTAATCTTTTAAAGCAGATTAAACACAATCGAACCATCTACCCTGTCATTAGTATCCTTCAATTCATTCCACACAACAGAAGCATTATCGAAAAACACATGACCCAGATAAACATCTTGAGAAAGAGAACCAAGAATCCAAGAACGCACAACAACATTACATCTATCCCGTTGTCCAACTAGCAAGTTACTAGCTGCATAATCAGACCTCACACATGTTCCATTAATAAACCCCATTTTATGTTTGGTTTGAATAGCTAGTTTCATGGCACTTGCCTATATTTTATCGTTTTCTACACCAACAAGTTTTATAGTGATTAAAGGTTTCTTATTATAGTCATTAGCATGCATATGCAGAGGATTACACTGATCCAAAGAGTTAATCAAAATAGCCATAGAAACAAATATCAACAAGAACACAAGCAAATAGACATAGCAAACAAGAACACACTCTCAACCAGACAATCAAGAAGATAACGAACATAAAACCAACTCAAATAACAATTAAGAAACCAAGCAGGTAACCAACAACTAACTAACAAAATACCTTAAACAACTAACAAACTCCTAAACAGCCCAAAATCCTAACCTCCAGCAATCTAGACTCAACTAACGGCAATAAATCTAAAAGTATAACCCACTCGCACCCAAGAGCCACAAACACCAGGCAAAGTGAACTGGGAGTAGCCAGAGCAGGTATCCACACAACTCACGGTGACAGGTTAAAGTGTTAACTACTCTGTTTGCACCCACTCAACCCAAATGTTGTATTTCTGAAGAGAAAAAGAAAAACTTACAGTGCAATAAACCAGAAGCAGCAGAAGATATCACAATCACTCTAGATTCACTTAGTCTAGAGTAATTGTAACAAAAATAACCCAATAGATCCACATAACCACCAGATCTAAACCCCCAAATTGAAAATTAAGGTTTTCACCAATCAACCAATAAACCATTTAATCTAATGATTAACACCATAGGAACCTTTAAAAACCACCAAGAAACCAAAACCCCAAAAAATTAGGGTTTCAAGAAAAAAACCTTAAATTGTGAAAACTTTCAGTTAACTTTAAGTATTACCAAAAGAAGCCGAGCAACTAACCTAGAGCTCCGATACTATGTAAAAATGGTACAAAACTATAACTAAACACTGAACTAACCACCCCTTGGTTATTCTTTGATTATAACTATTCAAGATGACAAGTCCTCAACTAAGTGCTTGCCTACAATACAATGAAAATGAGTTGTCTCCAACACACGCTTACAACAACACACGCTTACAATCAACACATGCTTACAACACCTTTAAACTGGCTAACTATCAAAACTAAGAAACCCTGATCAAGATGATCAAAACCCAACAACTAGAAAGAAAACTTGAATGATACGAGTTGGTGAAGTGAGAGATATGAAACCCTAGATCCGATCATTAGCTTTTATAGCTCCTCATAATAATAAATTTCACTTTAACCCTGCACTAACACAAACTGCCAATGTTGACTGCAATTATAATAAAGTTACAATATAAGTCCTTTGAGTTTCATAAGTTTGCAAAATATTATTAATAAACTTTTTAACAGGTAACTATGTCTAAAATGGATACCTTTATTGTACGAGATGAGCCAATAAACTTTTCATCCGATACATTCTTACTACTTTCATCTCATATTTGTTATTTAGTTTTGACTCTTTAGTATTTCTTTGTCAACTTTGACATTAAATATTTTTCTTTGTGTTACTATATACTTCATCCGTCTCAAAATAAGTGTCCAGTTTGACTTTTCATAGTCAAACCGGTTCAACTTTAACCTTAATTATTTTTGTGTGTGTTATATAATATTTGATGCAAAATATATGAATGAATTGGGTTTTTAGTGTATTTTTTATTGGTATAATTTTCATCAAGCATTATATAACACAAAAAACATATTTAAGGTTAAATTTGAACCAATTTGAGTCTGAAAAGTCAAACTGGACACTCATTTTGAGACGGAGGAAGTAATACTTAATGAAAATTATATTAAGAGTAAACTGCAAAAATCATCCCCGTGGTTTGTAGTTTGTGGCACTAATCATCCCTAGCCGATACTATTGGCACTAATCTTAAAGTTATAAAAAAAAAGCCCAGAAAATCAAAACTGAAAAGTAAATATGGAACGAATGTTGTATAACCAATCACAGGAATTGTTTTATAACAGTGATTTACGAGAATCCATGTTCCACGGATTGTAAACTTTAGTTTGGGCGGCTTTTGACCTCTTTCACCCGTCTTCTCTTTGTAGCTAACTTTTCACTATTAGTCTTTAATCAAGCTTGTTAGAGATAAATATAACATGGACCGGCTCTAACTGAACAGGTCGAAATCCCATGCGTGCACAATTTTAACCAAGTCTAGCTATTATAGATTCGCTCAACAATATATCATCGTTTTCTAAAAGATAAATAATGAACAAGTGCTATGAACTAAAACAATTAATCACACTTTTATCCTAGAAAACTTTAACAGAAGATATAATAATGACTATAAAAAAGTTCAAGGGCTAACAATTCCCTTGGAAAACCGTACCCAAATGTCCACGCTGAGGTCCATATGAAGAGCTCCCATGAAGTGGTGCCATCATCAGGCTGCTATTTGGGAGGTTAAATGCCATATTTGCTGCCACCTGCTGGTTAGGGAGGCTCCATTGGTAAACAGCTTTCACCATGTGGTGGTGTTGTTGTGGGGTTGTGACCATGGTTGTACATTCACCAGGTTTCTGACATGGATCATTCTCGGGCAACTGTGTTTTTCTTGTAGTATCATTGAGGTGCACCGTAGTTATATCATGAATACTAGATCTCCGCTTATCTTTCCCCCCGGATAGTTGGCGAAGGAAGTACTTCTGAGCATGACTAGCAACCTGTGTTGGTGTCCTTGTTGTCACGAAATTACGTGAGATATTTCTCCAGTCCCCTTTACCATACTTCTTCAGTCCCAGAAGAAATTGCCTGTGATCAGAGAATTTTACAGTTTAAATCAGAAAATAATAGGAATAATGCACAGGTGCCTTGATGTTAATTTTATGTAATGCCGACTTGTATTATATAAATCATGTGTATGCACACCTATTTTTCATTAATGGTATAGGTACAATACGGATGGAAACATTAGAGAAGCAGACTGGGTTGAGCGAAAACACTTATGTTTATGCATTATAAATACACTGCTGACCTTACACCCTTGACCCATTTGACCCATTTGTTAGTGATCCGTTTGAGACGAAACACAACCTAAATCCACCATTTTCTTAGGAATAAATTGGTCGAAATTGCCACGGTTACGTTCTGTGGTTTGCTTGTGAGTTGTGACTGGAAAAAAACTGTATCTTTTACCCATAATCTTCTATTCTTGGATTATGGATCACTAGGCTAGTAGATATAGTTACTAGAATAAGTAAAATGAAAAAAATTACTGTTATTACTAAGTTTACCTGTGCTCTTCTTCTGTCCATGGTATTCCTTTTTTCTTTTCATGATCAGGAAGTCTATTTGAGCCACATCTCTTTCCTCCAGGACTATAAAACTGATTATTTGCCACCCACTCTAATGTCACATGATCACTTCTCATATTATATCCAGGTACAACTAATACCCCTGCCTCTATATCACTAATATCTTCTTCCAGTTTTCGATATTGATGCATGACATCGTTCACGGATTTTCCCGGTATCATTTTCGCCACATTGTGCCACCGATCTGGTGTTTCTCTATCATACAAGGCTAATGCATCCTCGAACAATTTGTTCTCTTCTTGGGTCCATTTCGTCTCGCTGGTTCCCTCAAAGAACAACGTTGAACCAATGAAATATGATTCAGTTCCTCGATTCATTTTCGAAAAAAAAGGCTTAAATAAGTTATACAGAAAATGAGAGTTTATAATATAGTAAATGGTATCACGAGGCTTGGAGACTATAGGCTTAATTGAAATGAGCATGAAGTGAGGAATCTAGGAAGCACCCAACTTTCCAAAACATTAGGAAAACTCAATAACAAAAGCATAAATATTTCATGATTATAACTTCTTTGAGGTAAAAGAGTGATCATGGGTAAGAAAAATGGATGTGAGTGAAGTAAATCCAAGTTTGTCAGCAGCAAAACTGTACTTGATTGAAAGGGGTGAAGATCTGTATATGCTGATATATATATAATATAATACCAAAGGGGGGAGCTTTAATTAATAAGAGGTGGTTACATATCATTGGCTGGTATGTGATTGTGGGGTCATTATGCTTACAAAATTGTTTTTTATATAAAAATAATTGTGAAAGAAAAAAACCAGCTGGCCAATCAAAAGCTAAAGACAACAATCTGTCATTGGTGAAGCAGATGCACATGGGTTTTATGGTAATTTACACAAAAAGTTGAAAAAGTTTGGCAGCAGTTGTGTTGACATTTAGCTGCGACCTTCTAGGAATAGTATTCAATAATTGTAGTCATACTCTCATTTGTTTTGGGATGGGTCAGCTTGAACAGAACTTGTCTTCCACTATAGTACCCTTTGTGTCAACAACAAAGGTTGGTGTTCGGATTGTTCTTTTAGGCTGCCCACTGTGATGGTCGGTTTTGACTTGCATTTTTTGGTGTCATATTAGCTTTTTTTGTCCAGCGATTTGTAGGCGACATTTTGCCACTATAAGACGACATTTATTTTTTTTTCATTTTTATTTTTTTTAACTTCAAATTTAAATTTCATTAATAATAAAAAACATTACATAAATAATAAAAAACATTACATAACAACAAA
>BQNB010158187.1:0-11512 GCA_026074375.1 Tanacetum coccineum
AAGGACAATCTGTACGACCTGTATTTAAAAACAGTCGAGTGTGGAGAGTTTGGAATTTTGGATCCTTAATTTTTTTAGGGTCCTGTTGGTTAGCAAATATAGTAGTACATGTCATAAGAAGTCTAGTTAAAGGGCATTATTCTCCTAATGGGAATAACTTTCCTGTAGGTCTCCATTGATACCCACCAGTATGCTTTCCTAAGGTGAATTTCTTTCCTGTGGTTCTCTATCGATAACCAACATTAGCAAACAGTTTGCATGTTGCATTCCAAACTTGTGTGGCTTTGGTCCAGCCATTAACAGATAGATTTTCTTTTGCTATCCAAACTTGTTTGGCCTTGTTCAAACCAATTTTAACAGTGGGGGTTGCATTCACATAATTCAAACTTTTAATAACACACATATCATGATTTACCAAAATTAAGCATTTGTTATACATTTTGCACACAGATTCAGAATTGAAATTAATTACAACACGCTTAGAGCTAATTCTAGAATCAACACGATTTACTTTTTCCCATCTATACTTATTGGTCCTAGGGTGATCTTCTACTTTCATCTTATTCTCACTCTTATCTGGCAGGATCCTATTGTTCTTTGTATTGCTTCCAGGCTTTGATTTGCTAGCTTCAGTAGAACAGCTTACTCCTGTAGAAGGAATCACAGGGACATTATACTAATGAGTTTTCTATTGCACTACATGTTCCTGTGTGTTATTAGTCCAAGTTTCACACGTAACATTAAAAGTAACTTACTTTTTCCTAGTTAAAGGGGTAGAGGCAGCCTTATTATTGATTTTATTGACTTCTTTCGGGCAAGTGCCAATCACATATTCTAACAATTCCTGAGAAAGTTTCGTGTAACGGCATGCAAAATCAAGTACGTTATCTATTGGTTTTGCTATTCTAGCCTCTTCTACAATCTCACAAACTGTTCCTACACTTTCCTTAAGATGGTTTATATAATCTACATTAGCATTCATATTGTTCTTAAGGCGAGGAGGGATTGGTACAACATCGATGGCATACATACCAGGAGCAAGAACTTTTGGTTTGACAGAGTTCATAGTGACGCAAGACACTTTGCTTTTCAACTGATCCTTTAGGTTTGCTATTTCAGTTAATAGGGATGATGTCTGTTCATTAGTGTTAGCATGCATAATCTTAATGGAATCATACAATTCCTTGTTATGCTACTTGACCTTTTCATTTTCTGCTCTAAAATGTTCATTTTGTTCAAGAAGAGCATTGACATATTCTGTTAATTCTAAGTCCTTGACATCTTTAGCACTATTTGCCTCACCACTTCTGTTATTCATTTTAGAGACTTGAACTTTTAAGTTTATAATTACATTGTCTTTTTCTTGAAGTTCTTCTTTCAAAGTATTGTAAAGAATGAGTCAAATTCAGGAGAATCCTGATATGTTTGTGATTTGTTATAGCGAAAACGTTCTTGAAGGTGTTGATACTTCAATTGATAATTTAGGTATTCAGCCTGAAGATTGGAAAAAGGTTTTGTCATATTATTAACATCTTTTTGAGTCTCATGTTTTATGTTAGAAATCTCATCTTTAAGATCCATACAACGTGATTGTTCTATAGCGTGCAACAATTGATTCGACAAACATTTAGCAATTAGACTCTTAATCTCAATGAGAAGGTTTTTCATTTTGATTTCAGTACATTGCTTGTCCATATTATTCTGGTCTACCTCAGCTGACATTTGATTATAAATTTATTTCATTTCTGTAACTTCTTTATATAGAGCCGTTTGAACTCCTTCAAAGTGTTGTTTAATAGTTTTGAAAAATGGAATAACTTCGGTAAGGTAACATCTTTTTGTTTGTTCAAAACCACTTTCCCCTTCTGTGACACCTGTTGGTGTGATTCTCTTTTTGCAAGTTTTGTCAAATTCTATAAAAAGTTATGTTATTGTATAAAGATTAATACTCACTTGACTTTTTATAGGAAGAACTTTAAGGACAAGCTTGACATATGTATTGAGTGGATATACAGTTAGTGTTGAAAGTGGTTTAGGAACTGAGGTCTTAGTGCTTTTGATTTCTAGTTCATCTTTAGACCAAAAGATCTGTGGTCAAATCTCTCTTAGGTGTAAAGATTACAAGATAATTCTCTTTTGAGTAATCTGGGGGTGCAAACTTAACTTTATTTTTAACACACAGAGGGCTATTAATTTTCCCAAACATTATATTCCTAGTTATCACAACATCAATAAATTTTCCAAAAACATATATAAGATCCTAGTTATTCAACAACTATCTACTAAAGCAGTGTCCTCTTTATCAATGCACAACAGCAGGATGCAAACTGCCTTAGGTCCTGATCGTTTTATTTTCAATTACCATTATATAGTGGGCTAACATGAACATGCTTTACACGGAGTGAGATTATAAGGCGGATTTTTGTAGCCATACTTCTGCTACCTTTTTCTTTTCTCAATCATAAACTGACGGGTGAGATATAAGGGATTTTTGTAGCCTATTGCTACCTTTTTCTTTTCATCATAAAATGGTTTTGGTCTACATAACATATGTACTGTTTGAACAGACGAATCTTGTTTGAATAATCGATCTTCAACCTTGTCTTTTAGTTTTTTCATATCTAAAAACTCTTCAAGGTGTTTATCTTCTTTTTGTCTAAAATCCATTTTCAAGATGGTCACTTCTTCCGTCATTGACTTATAATGGTCAAGGGTAGAACGAAGTTACATTTGTACAAAAAAAAGTTTCAATTTTAAAGAAGTTTCCTTTCTATTTTGGTCAGAGATAATTATTCTCATTTGTTCATCAATCTTTTGTTCCCTTTCAGTTAATTCAAACTTTGCCTGTTTTTCATACATCCCAATTAGTTCCTTATATCTCTCAAGTTTAGAAGTCAATTGGTCATTAACTACTTTATCTTGCTTATTTGCTGACCTACTTTGTATACCCTGTTCATGTATTTCATCGATAATTAACATTAATGAATCATTTTGTACAGAAGATACATTACTTTGTACAACATTTTCTTTGTTGCCCTCCACATACTAATCATACCGAATAATATTACTATCACTCGTATATTCAGCATCAGAGTCAACAACGTAGTTGCGTTGTACATCGTTTTGCAACTCGTGTACTTCATGGTACGCATCCACATTATCTGCAAATTTATCATGATCTTGTACCTCAGATGGAGTATTCGAGACATATGATGGCCCAACTTCATTGTAGATTGGATCTTCAAAAGTAAGATTCTCCATGAACATAGTCTGTGTAGTAGAAGCCTCATCAACATCAGAATCGAAGGCATCACATTGATCAGCTTCAAAGATATGGTCCACATTTAGTGCCAAATCTTGCTCGGGGGATCATCCTCATCATCATCAAAATTGTCAATCTGTTCTTCGGCAAGAAACAACAACTGTTCTTCATCCAGTACTACACCATTCTACTGGGCTTGCATTAGAAGCATCTTGAACTTAAAGCAGTCTGAATCCTGAGGTCGCTTGGGCCTAGGACATTCTCGTGCTTTGTGCCCGATTCCATTATAGTTGTAGCACTTAATGGGTTTAGCTTGACCAGGATTCATATTTCCAACTCTGTTCTGACCTCCTGTATTCTTACTTCTAACAACTCCTTTTGCATTGTTTCTCTAAAATGGTCTTCTTTGATTATTCGCATTGTATCTTCCACGAACATCCTAAACAACAACTCTTCCATCTTGAACTGTAGCTTTGTTCCTTGCGTTAGAGGAAGTTTTGAGTTGATTGTTGGTTTAAGAAAGATGTGCTTTGTACGACTGAGTATGAAGGGAAAGTGTGTTGGTTAAACTTTCAATCAAGTTATCAGTTGAAGTACTTCCTGAGTCCAGTTGAAAGTTATGAGTAAGTGATGGCTGATGTGAAGATTATGGGGAATCAGATGATTGTGTTAGATACTGTTGAATTGAGGCATTAGACACTAGTGCCAAAGGGTCATTAGTTGGTTTAATGAATCTTTCCATCATCATTCTGTTCTCACTAGCATGTACCACATGTTGCTTCAAATAGGCATACAACTGATCAAAGTTAGACTCTTTCAAACCTCTGTTTAGTTTGACTTCGGTTACAAATATACTCCATTCAGGTAACATGTCTGGGCATGGTTATCTTGATATTTCTCATGTCGTTAATGAGCTTTGTAAACCTAACATAGTATACGTGAATGGTTTCTCCTTTGATTTGATGGAAGTGTTCAAATTCATCATATAATTAAGATTCCCTATCATCCTTTGTTAACTCAGAACCTTTCAGAATCATCTTCACATTGTCCCAAATGTCTTTGGTATCAGTGTAGTGGTTGATGAGTGTGTAGATGTCTTTTAGTATACCTTGAAGTAAGATATTCGTAGCATGAATGTCAGCTTTATACATTTCCTTTTCATCTGTTAAAAGATCTATAAAGACTCTATCACGTTCTGGACCTAGCTGCACCTACAATAGTTACAGGAAGAGTTTCTCTGAGTGTTCCCATCTTAATGGACCTTTATTAATTGACTTCATTATGTTCTCTCCATTATCTTTTCCTAGACAATACAGACGAATCCGTTGTTGACAAGACTCAAAATTTGTTCTATCAAGCATTGGTGGGCAAGAATCTGAGCTGGCATATTGGATATCTTCAGACATGTTAGACATCTTGATTTATTTGTGAAATGATATCAGACTTGATCGATCAGCGATAAAGGAGACTTGTGTTATAGAGAAGATGTTTACGGTGATTTAAAGTGATTATTCCACGGGATTTTACTAATCTTAACTGAAATTGAGAAATTAATATTTCACGGGATTTTGCAAAGTAAGACAAACTGTAGAAAAATTAACCTTTAGTGACATGTTTTGCTTGAATTAAAACTTGCATATCTCGCTTGTTTTCAAAATTTGACATGTTTCGCTTGAATTAATAGCATGCGTATTTCGCTTGTTTTTAAAAATTAACATGTTTCGCTTGAATTTATTGCATGCATATTTCGCTTAAAATTTTGACACATTTCGCTAGAAATTCTCTCATGTGTTTCTCCCTCTTCTAGAGAGTGGTTTTCTATATGTAAAATGGAAAATGAATAAATGACTAGCCACCTCTTCTAAAGTTTGAAGAGGTATATATAGTTCTTACAAAACACCGGGTATTATTACCCGGTTAATTACCAAAAGTCTTACGTTAAACTATTAACTACGACCTATAATAAATAGTAAAATACACAGGGTGACCGAGTATTTTTCTAATATCTAACAGATACGTATCATAAGAAAATCATTGCAGATACATTTAAAGTAATTATGATGTACCGTCTATATAGCTTTGCTTGACTGGTCATCACGATGTCGGATTGATCACATCACGTTTACTCATATAGTATATTTATAATTAATCATAGTAGCAAGTTTGGCATTAGTGATTATATGTAGGTCGTATGAGGGACTATTTATTTTGTCATAATATCTAACTTGCTAACAAGGAATTAGAGCTCTTAATGTATGCGAGGCTATGTATGTTTCTTTCATAAATTATTACATATCTTATTTCTTTTGTATAGCAATGGAGAGTCAATGGTTTCTATCTAATGTTAAATACACTTTACATTCTTCATTTTAACATTCCAAGGGTCTGTTTGGTATGACAAAATGAAGTAGTCACGGAATGTAATGAACGTCGTAATTGAATAAATGAAGTAATGGAATGACGCATTATAATCATAATTATGTTTGGTTGTTATGATAGATTGGAATGTAATGGATAATAAAAAGACTAAAATAGCCGTTGGTGATATATATTTTTAGTTTGGTAAGTAATTAATAAAGGTCTTTTATGTAATTATGATTCCATTACAAAATGTAATGAAAAGAAACAAAGGACCTCTAATGAATGAAAATGGTGATTTTTGATGTAATGAGTGATTACGTGTAGTAAGTCATTGCATTCTATAATTGTAAACAAACATAATTTTCCCATTCTGTCTTAATAATCTTTCCTATTCCTACTCTCATTACAATGTACCAAACGCTACGCAAAAGATAAGGTAAAAATATGATCGAAGCTAGGATAATATCGTATGGTAGTGTTCGTACTATTTTCACAATCTCGTACATGACAGTAAGATGTTGTTTGAACTAAAGTGACGAAATTCAGTTTTATTTCATGTACTCCTTTTTGTATACTTACACCTGACGAATACTTTATTAAGTTTTATGTCATTTTATCGGATTACCGTTAAATTTTTTTTGTTTATTATTCACTCAATAAAAATTTCTCATTGTTCATAATTCATTAATTGGTACTTAATTTATTCCTTGGATAGTCACAAAACAAGCCCGCCTATCGAACGGGCTTTGGAATACCGCGTATGGTCATTAGCCCATCTGACAATAAGCTGTCGTTTAAACTAAACTGACAATAGTTCCCTATTTAGATTTGCTTCAGTGTGACTATTAATAAGAGTCAAGGCCAAACGTTGTCTAAGGTTGGGTTGTTTCTTCAGAGACAGGTTTCTCTCATGGACAACTATATGTCGCTGTATCGAAGGTCAAAACCAAGAAAGGTTTGAAGGCTTTATGTTGTAATACAGACGGTAATTATACCAATTTTACGACTAACATTGTGTATAAAGAAGCTTTATATCAAATTTAAATTGGTTCATTATACTTTGTAAATAAGGATAGTTTATTAAGTTTTTTTCCTCTTATCGCATTATCATTCATGTATTTTTATTCGTTATTAACTCTATTATAATTTAACATTGTTCGTATTTCATGAAACATATTGTAAAATTTAGCCAAGGATACTCGCAAGTCATACCCGCCCATCGAGCGGGTTTTGCAACCATTTTAAGTGCGAGAACTGCAAGAACCTTTTTAGCCATTAGATTTGTTGATCAATGGTTAGAAATAAAGTGGCACAAATGTAAATAAATAGAAATTAACAAAATATATTATAAAAACTAAAAGAACATTAAAGTAATTTTAAGTTTTACCCTAAAATAAACCGTCTCATTATTTTTGGGATATGTGTGATTTAACAAATCATTTTAGAAATAAAAAAAAACTGTATCCTCCTCTTCTCCATCTTAACCTAGCCGCCTTTATTCACAAGGATCTAATCATCATCTTTAACCGTTTAACCACACTAATCATTATTTCACTTATCCATTATTGTAATATTTATTTCATTCGTAATGATGATTTGTGGTTGTTAACCAAGCAAAACAATGACAAGGTAATCAAGATTTTCAATCCATTCCTTGTAAGTGACTGTTGAAGGTATGATCTATATTGTACATTTAATATTTTCTTTTTTATATCTGAATTTATTTATGAAACGGTTATACATAAGTTTCAACCATCACACCCATAACAAAGATGAAGAGTATCCGACGACCTCATTCAACGCTTATAGCATGCAACATCTTAATACATCAATTTCTTACATAGCGTGATGTTTAAAAATTGTTTGGTTGTTTGTTATTCTTTTAGTTCGATCAACTTTTGAAACCGTTTACATGCTCTAATGTAACCTTTTAATATATGGTTTGTCATATTAATCAAACTGATTGGTGGTTATGAATTATTTCATCTGCGTATCTTTTTTATAACTTATACCTCTTGATGCTATTTTTTTAGATTGAAGTAAACATCCAAATAAAAATGTAGTCTATCATAGAATTAAGTATATCACGTAGATTTGAGTTGGTTCATATTTGGTATAAGTAAAAAATATCCTTGGGTCTGACATTTAAGGTAATGGGTCAAAAAGAAAAGGTTTGAGTTGGTTCGTGTATTGATGTAGTATAAATGGGGGTTCATATGTGTCTCATATACGTTTCAAGGTAAATTCAAAATAAATGGATACAGTGCATATATGTTTTACACGTGCATATATGTTTTAAGGTTAATACAAAATAGCGATATAGAAAATAATAGTGAAAACGGGTGCGCATATGTGTTTCAAGGCTAATACAAAGTAAACGGAAACCGGTATTCATATATCTTTTATGCGTCCATAATTGTTTTATGCGTACATATATAGTTTACATTTAGTCTTCCTAATTATTATACTTTTCTTTGTATCAGGTGTAATTTTTTTTACTTTTCTTTGTATATTTTACTGCATCACATTGTAAATTTTAATGCATTGAATTTTATATTTTTTTACATCATATTGTAAATTTTACTGTATTAAATTATATATTTTACTGCATCACAGTGCAAAATTTACTGCATTAAATTGTGTATTATATTGCATCATAATGTAAATTTTATTGCATTAAATTGTATATTTAGATTGTAAATTTTACTTCATCACGGTGTAAATTTTAATGCATTAAATTATATATTTTATTGCATCATAATGTAAATTTTATTGCATCATAATGTATATTATTAATGCATTACAGTTGAAAAAGTTAGCACATATGGGTTATAAAAGTTTATGCATCACAATGTATTTTATTAATGCATTACAGTTAAAAATGTTAGTACATCTCACTTAAGAAACAAAAGTTAGTACATTATTTGAGTGAAAAAGTTAGTATTTTTATAGTGCATTACAGCTACAATTAAAAATTCTATTGCATCACATTGTACAAAAAAATAATGTACTAAAAATATTCAGCTCAAAACAATACTATAAATTAGATAGATTTACATTGAAGTTGTAACATATAATTTTCTTTCTTTAATATTACGAAAAACATACATAACCTTAATTTTTTATCCACAAGAGGTCATGAGTGAAACTCTTCTTATGTACTGTGAGAAAATGCTTGATATGAGAAAAAGTGTATCTAAATGTCTTTAACCTTATGCATCATCTTGTTAGTCGAACTAAAAAGACTTGTTTCGTTACAAACCAATAATTATCGCATATTTTTAGAAGTATACAACTATGCATGCTTCTAGTCATTTTAATTCATTCTCTAATACAAAAAATATGCGATCTCAACGGATCAACACCAGAGAATTCTATAGTACTATGAAATATCAACAAAATATCTAAATATTTAAGTTAAATATTTTTTAAAATAACGATAAGCTATAGAAAGTACCGAGTGTGTACCCACATGAAGGAAAAGAACATAAAAGATGAATCTTTTCTAGTTTTCTTCTGTGCATTTCTCTTTACATTCTTCATTATTTGTTTCGGTTGACATCAAAATGCAACTTTTTGAAACAGGTATCAAAACAGCCTTATGTCTAAGAAAATCATCTTTTAAAACATCTAAATTATCATTCAAACACATATATGAAACACAAAGGAAGTGACTAGTGAGACCTCATTTGGAACTTTAGTTTACCATAACAAATGGGTCTCATTCGATCTCGCTATGGACCCAATCACCCAAGTTACCTTGAACTTCACATCACTACTTTTGACACCTGAAATTTTGTTTTCTGCTTGGTTATGGACCCTTTTGTGAGAACCTAACACTTGAGCTAGCCCAAACTTCTTGCATCAAATCGTGCAAACATGGTGCTTGTATGTGCTTTTCGACTCAAGTAAAATCCCAGAACCAGTACCATCTATGTCCCTAAAATCTTGATCACATGACCCAACCAGATTCATTTTTAGTTGACCCGACCCATATCTAACAGTCAAATCCTTTTAATATATATCTATGCCCACTACTATTTTACCAAGACTAAACCATATCACATAAAAGTTTTGCAATGGCTAATTATTAACAAACTGTTGTGTTCGACGGGCATATAATAAAATATAGCAGATACTTAGGTATAATATCAACTAGCTTGGAATCAAATACTGAGTGAATTGAATACCCTGATCTCAATCTAAGCAACAATTAAAGAAAAACATTATTTTTTTCAGTTAAAATATTTTAGCTTGGCAACAACTAATATGTTTGCTTTGATGATAAGAACGTCTTGCAACTAGAAGCCCTTTTTTGCGTCTCCAAGTTCACTTAACAACATGAAATGTTAATAACCCCAACCAGTAGCTGAATAGTGGAAACAACAAGTACTTTCTGCGCCATGCCGACCAGAAATACATGTCATAAAAGAAAGAAACTACTTCATTGAAAAACATTGAGTGTTCAAATAGATATTATTGACATATATATGAAGTTTACCTATCTATATATCAGCACCACGACATTGGTGTTTAACCTCATATTGTATTTTGCATAAATTCTCCACCCATTAGTAAGTGAGTCAAAATCATGCACACAAAGAGAGATCAATAGTCAGATGGATGGGTGTCTTTTCCTGTTCCGTTTTCTTTAGGATAGAGCTTCAACTTCATAGAGTTAACAAGAACGCATTATGTTCCGTACTTCCATTATAGAATGATAAAAAGGAAATACCATCAAATTGAAATCCATATGGATGTCAATAAAGTAGATGCTAACATACCACTTGATTTTGCCAACTATAAAGTGATCAGATAACAGTTCATGCTTAGTTCTAGCTGAAAAGTTTTTGATTGTCCAAGTGTGAGTACTCATGACTACTAAAGGTTTTATAATGGATAAGCATCGATATGTTTCTGTATACCTTTGAACTGAAATAACCTCTGCTCCAAACACACAAGAATCATTGTAGATGCACCCATTAGCAGAGATATTTCTCTTTAAGAAGAGCTCTTAACTCACCCATTATTGCTCGTTCCATGTGTTTCTTCTCCTGAATATTTATAAAATCCGATTGTCATTACATGTAAAGAAAAGAAAATTATAATCATTCTTTTGTAGTAAACGGGATGCATTATGCTAGGTTAGGATACTCACTATATCCTTTAGTCTCTCTTGTTGTATCAACTCCCTAACAGGCCGATAAGCAGCAGTGGTATACAAATTATGTATCGTCAGTGGATTACTTGGTTAAACTTATTAATTATGTGGCACGGATAAACATAGATAAAACAATAATACTAGTATACTACCTTCAAATCGCTACCAGTATAAACTTCTGTCATAGTTGCAAGCTCACCAAAATTCAATCCTTCTTTGATATGTTCTTTTGACAAAAGAGTTTGTAATATCTTTCCTCCATTTTGCTTGAATCTACTTCACTGGTTCCTCAAACTCTATGTTTCAATGGTGAAGTAGGTCTTACACTGGACCTCAGACTCCCACTGTCCATCATGAAGATTCTGCTTAATGATGTTGTTCCCATAGGCAAGAAAACAAAGACCGAAACTTTAATGAGAAACAATAAGATTTTCAAACAAAGAAAAAAGTATGTTCAAAACAACTGCATCCAAATGTAAACTTAGTGCATTACACTAATAAAGTATATTTATGACATTTTATTAAAACACCTCGTATGCAACTTTCTTAAACACATTTTGTATGTACTTTTTTCTACATATTGCTCCAGATCTTAAAGAAAAGATGATATAACTTTGAATCAAAATCTGAATATAACATGTTAGGAATAAATCTTCTTTATACTTAATACTGCCAACAGTACTAAAGGAGTTAGTACTGCTAGCATAAAGTTAGTACTGCCAAGGAAA
>BQNB010158189.1:0-15061 GCA_026074375.1 Tanacetum coccineum
ATATATAAGACGTTAAACAAATGAGTCGATATGATATTGATATACATAGATGTTAAACGGTATAGTCGATGTGATATCGCTATACATAAGAGACGTTTAATGGGTGAGTCGATGTGGTATTGACACTTTTTTGATATACATGTAATGTTAAACCGGTTAGTCGAAGTGATATATTGATATACATTAGATGTTAAACGGATGAGTCGAAGTGATATAAGACTTTCTTTGTATATTTACGATGTTTTACGTTAATTTATACACGTGAGTCGATGAGATTTTTCTTAACAAGACACGTTAAACGGGTGAGTCGAGGTGGTATTGATGTACATGAGACGTTAAACGTGTTAGTCGATGTGATATACATGAGAGACGTTTAACGGGCGAGTCTAGGTGGTATTGATATACATAAGATGTTAAGGTGGTTAGACGAAGTGATATTGATATACATGAGACGTTAAACAAATGAGTAGATTCAATATACACGAGTGACATTTAACGGGTAAGTTGAGGTGGTATTGATATACATGTGATGTTAAAGCCGTTAGACGATGTGATATTGATATATACATGAGACGTTAAACGAATGAGTAGATGTGAAATACATGAGAGACGTTTCAAGAGTCAGTCGAGGTGGTGTTGATATACATGAGACGTTAAACGGGTTGGTAGAAGTGATATATGACTTCCTTTGTACATTTGCGAGGTTTTACGTTAATTTTTGTTAAACGGAGTCGTTCGTTAAACAGGTGAGTTAATGATAATTTGCATAACAAGAGACATTAAACGGGTGAGTCGAGGCGGTATTGATATTTATATATATATATGAGACGTTAAAGAGATGAGTCGATATGACACTGATATACATAGATGTTAAACGGTATAGTCGATGTGGTATCGATATACATGAGAGACGTTTAACGGGTGATTCGATGTGGTATTGATATAGATGTGACGTTAAACCGGTTAGTCGAAGTGATATATTGATATACATTATACGTTAAACGGATGAGTCGAAGTGATATATGAATTTCTCTGTACATTTGCGATGTTTTACGTTAATTTATGTTAAACGAAGTTGTTCGTTATACGTGTGAGTCGATGAGATTTTTCTTAACAAGACACGTTAAACGGGTGAGTCGAGGTGGTATTGATGTACATGAGACGTTAAACGTATTAGTCTATGTGATATACATGAGATGTTAAACGATGAGTCGATGTGATATACATGAGAGACGTTTAACGGGTGAGTCGAGGTGGTATTGATATACATGAGATGTTAAAGTGGTTAGACATATGTGATATTGATATACGTGAGACGTTAAATGAATGAGTAGATGCGATATACATGAGTGACGTTTAACGGGCGAGTCGAGGTGGTATTGATATACATGTGATGTTAAAGCGATTAGACGATGTGATATTGGTTTATACATGAGACGTTAAACAAATAAGAAGATGCGATATATATGAGTGACGTTTAATGAGTGAGTCGAGGTGGTGTTGATATACATGAGACGTTAAACGGTTTAGTAGAAGTGATATATGACTTCTTTTGTACTATTGCAAGGTTTTACGTTAATTTTTGTTAAACGCAGTCGTTCCTTAAACGGGTGAGTTGATGAGAATTTGCTTTACAAGAGACGTTAAACGGGTGAGTCAAGGCGGTATTGATATATATAAGACGTTAAACGGATGAGTCGATATGATATTGATATACATAGATGTTAAACGGGAGAGTCAATGTGATATTGATATACATGAGAGACGTTTAACGGGTGAGTCGATGTGGTATTGATATACATGTTATGTTAAACCGGTTAGTCGAAGTGATATATTGATATACATTAGACGTTAATCGGATGAGTCGAAGTGATATATGACTTTCTCTGTACATTTGTGAGGTTTTACGCGTTAATTTATGTTAAATCGAGTTGTTCGTTATATGGGCGTGTCAATGAGATTTTGCTTAACAAGACACGTTAAACGGGTGAGTCAAGGTGGTATTGATATACATGAGACGTTAAACTGGTTAGTCGATGCGATATTGATATACATTAGATGTTAAACGGATGAGTCGAGATGTTATTGATGTACATGAGACGTTAAATGGGTGAGTCGATGTTATATACATGAGATGTTAAACGGGTAAGTCGATGTGATATATATGAGAGACGTTTAACGAGTAAGTCGACATGAGATGAGTCGAAGGTTTTGCGAGGAAAGTCTGGAGCCAAAACAAAATATTAAAAATGAAACTGAAAAAATCAATTTTAGATTTTTAGAGTGAAATAGTACGTAATCAAATTAAGATTGAATAAAAACCAATGGTTACCCTAAAGTGTGATGGGCACACTTTTCATTTCTCGTCTCTACCACTATCATTCCAGATTGCCAACTATCACATATCCCCATAAACATTTACAGTATTTCATTTTCATCTCATTTCTCATTTCATTTTCTTTCCTAAAATAGTAAAATAAAATATAAAAATAAACAACATCTTAAAATGTTAGCACCTACATTTGGTCAGAATCGAGCACATGGTACCCCATCCAAGATTTAGGAGTCATTTATGGTACGCTCTATTTACTTTAACTTTTTTGGTTAGTTTGTTTCAATATCATGTTAGGAGCATGCAGAGTGTGAGTAAAAATTAATGTTTTATGTTTTTACACAGAATCATATGACAACCTGTTTACACTAAATTTCCATCATATTGGAAATTTTACCTCACTACCAGATAGGAGATATGATTATGCAATAATAGAATGGTATGATTTAGTTGACAATAAAAGGTTTTCCATATATGGGTATGATGCAATGTTAGAGGACTTAGGTATCAAGGATGGTAGTATTTTGTTTTCCCATTTCAGGATACCTGGAAAATCCTTAGATGAGGGATTGGTACCACTCATTTCTCACCAAGATGTGCTTAGTCTGTTAAAGTATGTACCTAGATATAAAGAAATTGAGGTGTACGTTGAAAAGCACACAATAGAACTTGTTTCCGGTAAGGGTAAGGGTGTGGTTATTAAGGAAATTGCGGAGAGGTCAATGAAGCTAGTGAGACAGGAAATAAGGGTCAATCATTGTTGTTAGATGAAAATGATGTTCAGACTGGAAATAAAGATTCAACAAGTAAAGTAGACCACCCACCATGGTCTTTTAAAAGTTTATCTGATTCGAACATTAGTGAGCACCCTAAGAGGTGGAGTGAAGAATTTTGGTTTAGAATACAGTTATTTGAGAATGATTTGGCACTTGGCTTAGATGTAAGTCAGGATCCTATAGACATGACAAATGAAGTCAAAGCTGAATAGGAGATGGAAGAGCATGTGTATTATGACTTTTATCCTCTAATGTATGATAATGATTATGACCGTAGCATAAGTAGGCTAGAAGGGGATCTCGAGACATGGAATGATGACGACGATTTGTTGCAGCAAGAGGATCCATAAGATTGGCAACAAAATCCTTACGATGGAGATGATGAAGCTGAAGAGAATGCAGAGTTGTTTGTTGAGCTGGATGATCTACTTGAGCGTTTGCCTTTTCTGAATGATGAACTAAAAGAAAATATGGTAGGTGTTAATGCTCCAGTTATAGCTCTTGAAGAACAATTGGAAAGGATAAAGTTTATAGTTGATGAGGAGATTGAAAGACCAAGGAAGAGGAAAAGAGAGAACAAAGACGAGAGTGCATCTGCCAATGTACTTCCCTTTGGAAAGATCAAACAAGAGGAGAAAGTTGAATCCATTTGAGAAGGTCGAGAAGGTAATGAAAGATTATGGTTCTGTTGTTATGCTATTAAAAAAAACTAATCTGTTGTTATGGTATCCATGCATATACAGTAGTATATAACTATCTTTTGTTATGGTTTTGTTTTTTATCGTGAAAATGCAAAGAATATATTACTTCAAACTTATAAGCTAGTACAAGGATCCAGGGAATCAAACACCATGGAGATGCCCTTTTAGCTACATATTTTTCAACTACAATGTCTCAACTAAGTCACCTAGCTACTTCTGCAAACTTTATTCTAGTAAAAGACATGATGGTTCAGTTGTTTGAGACTAATAATGAAAGGGATTTTAAGTTAGTTAGGGAAACGTATGTAATGTGCCAAGATTTGACCGTTTGTTGTCAAGAGAGACGGGAGCAAATGATGGAAATGCAAGGTTTTTGTCTGGGTCTAATGTTGTTGTTGAGTCTTTCAAATTGCTTAAGGAGCTTCATGATGATGAGTTGGAGAAATCTAGAGAGATGATGAAATTAATAAGTGAAACTCAACTCCAGGTCTTGAAGAAAATCTCTTTTATTGATAAGCTACACTGTCAGTGATGCTCTAATCATGTTATCTTTAGTGCTCACACTCATCTTCTATCAACTGTTTCTTTTGTGTTCTAGTTGTTAGAGTTTGGTTATGTTCTCTTTTGCATCTTTTGTCCTCAGAATCAGCCCAAACTAACAACTTAAAGATGTGTTATGTTTTCTTATGTGGTTTATGTGTCTAGTGTTATAGTCTTTTGTCCTAAGATCTTAATGAAAGTATGCTTATGTAAATGTTTATTTATGCAGCTTGTTATTTCCATATTGCATTTTTTACCAATACAAACACATTGTACCAGCAAATTAACTATAATATGTCATTTGGCTAAAAACCAACAACAAGAAACAAATTTTAATGCTAAAAATATAAATGGATATAGGACCATATGTTAGACTTACATGATTGTAAATTCTGATACAGGATCGCCTCCCCGCTGTTCTAGATGGTGCTAAAGTTTTTGATAAGAAAGGAATACATCCTAGCAATTACAGAATTACCTTTAGGCTTGCGGAGAATGTTCCTAAACAGGGTGGTATATTTGGTGAATGTGGTGTGTGGGTTTGTATAAATTTATATCAATTGGCACATGGCGTATCGTCGGATGTTGATGATCCTGTTGACTAATTTGCCCAGACATATCGTGACAAGATGGTTCGTTTTTATTTTTCCTTCAAAATTGGTTCTTGCTAACTCATTCGTACTACAAATAGTTTGTATAATCTTTGCATACTGTGATCTTTATTTATTAGTCATTTATGCATGTTTTGATGTTAGTTTTGTGTTAAGGAACACAAATAACCATAAGTAAACAAACACCCACGTTTAATACAATAAAATCATAAGTTAAATAAATCTTTACTAGAATGACCATTTTCATGGGTTTAATACATAAAAATAAGTAATAAGTAATAACCAAACAAGTATAAATAACCTTACATGAAACATAATTAACAATCCTTAATAACAACAACCATCTAGAGTTTTTTAATATAATCAAGAGAGAATTACATAAATCGTTCTTGTGGTTTGCCGAATCTAACAGATTTGGTCCTTGTGTTTTTTTATCATGTTTGGTCCTTCTGGTTTTGATCCATTGCGGGTTTTGTCCCTTGACCAACATTTCCTTAGTTTGACCAAGGGACCAAACCCACAATGGATCAAAACCACAAGGGAACAAACCCGCAATGGATCAAAACCACAAGGACCAAACCCGATGAAAAAAAGTACAGGGACCAAATCTGTTAGATCTGGAAAACCACAAGGACGATTTATGTAATTCTATCTATAATCAACGAACTCTCTTTTTTCAAAGGTCCTTAACTGTGCCTCAGAGATCTTCAGCATAAGGTCCCTCATCAAAGCCAACTCTTGATCTTGTTGTTCCCTGAAGAATGCAACACTTTTCACCAATTTTGTATTCTTGTTGACCTTTGCTTCATTTATAATCGCTGCTTCATTTATAATCGCCTACCTCTTATTCAATCTTTCTTGGAGATCTTTAGCACTGACAAAAGGTTCCTCACTATTTCCGTGTCAGTATTCAACTCTCTATCCATCATTACAATCCACATCATAGACATGTTTGTAGAGTTGGAGGTTTCACGTAATTCTCCAAGATGATATTTTTGAACGTAAACCACTCGTGTAAATACTACTTTATGGCACCCGTTGTGATGTACTAAAATAACTGACGTGTCATGATAACGCCTTAATTATACATGTTTTTGGCGGCGTTATTGTATCTATTTATATAATTTCTCGTGAACTTTCGATACTTAAAAGCATGAAATATGTGCAGGTTCACTTGAAGACATCTCAAGCTTAAAAAGACTAAAGACACAAGTATTTTACACCTTACGGAAGAAAAAGATAAAAGAAGATAATACTAAGTCCAAGAATCAAGCAAAGTACGCCTCACTTCTCAGGAAGTACGCCGCACTTCAGGACGGAGTTAATGAAGGATAGTTAATACCCTAAGTACGACGCACTTCTACATCATGTGCGCCGCACTTCATCATAACATTAAAGTTCTACGCATGAAAGAAGCAAAGTACGTCGCACTTCGCAAGGAAGTGCGCCGCACTTTTACCCTTGCCCAACCTACAAATTGAGGGGAAATTTTCTCATTTCACACACACTTCTCCAACAAACTATCTCTCAATAATCTTCATCAATCCCTGAAGTTTAGCACGAAATTCCAGGAAGAACAAAGATCATCATTGTAGCACTTAGTTAAATAAGGTTTTTATGCGAATTCGTACTTGTAAAAATGGTGTTCAATCCATTTCTCAATCCGAATTTCGTATGTTTCTTGTTTCTCTACTTAACTTTGTTATCATGAACACCATAGCCATGAGAGGCTAAACCTCTTATGACTACTCGGCGATGTTAATTTAATAATTAAACATTTGGTGTCATTTTGATCTTATCAATCTTAAGCTTATTTTACAATCCTATCATATCTAATCTTGTTAAACTTGTTCATCAACTTTGATTATATACGTATAATGGTATAGGTTTGAGTGACACATTCGATAAAGTTAAACCAAGATAAGTCTTAAGTTGAAACCAATTAATTTGTGAAAACGCTTTCTGACGAGAAATCCTTTTTATAAGTTAAAGTCCTAAAGTCGAAGATCGAGATTACTGCCATTGATTATGAATTATATGAAACTATCCGAGTAGTCATATTTCTTTATTATTGAATCTATCTTAAAAGTTATTAATAATTGTTTTAAAATTTCTGATTATTCGAACACTAATCAAATCTCTGTGGATGACCTGGTCTTACCTGAAATATTATACTACATACGTGGGTTATACTTTACCCGTGTGTTTCTAATTAATAATCGGTAAAACTAGTCTTATAAATTTAAAGCTTTTGAAACACATAAAAGTATTTTGGCGTCGCTGCCGGAGATTTTAAAGCTGTTTCGTAATCAATTTTTGAAATAATTTTTAACCACTTTCTTTCTCAAAATCGCCGTACAGTTTTCTGGCAAACTGAACCATATAACTCCCTTGGATGCATACACGTTCTTTCAACTCTGAACTTGTTGAACCACTCCCTGAACCTGAACAAACCGTGAATCGAAGACTTCGTCGACGAAACAGGAGAGTTCCATTCGAACAAAGAAATGAACCACCTGCACAACCAAAAGTTGTTTACGCTCTAATTCTTGACATCAACTATTTCCATCATTTCCTTGATATCCTTGAAAATTACAATCCAATGGATGATGAACCAATGTGGGCTGCCGACCGTGTTGTCACTCCTACTCCCAGTTCTGCAATCACCATTCCTGAAACCACAAACGAATTCGCCATTAAGGGTAACCACTTAACTCTCGTCAAAGGAAACCAATTTGATGGTCGATATAAAATCGATCCGCACAAACACATTCACGAATTCCTCAAAATATGTGACATGTTTAAATACAGAGACACCGAAAATGAAGCCGTCCGCCTGATGATGTTTCCCCTATCACTCACGGGTGAAGCAAAAACATGGCTGGATGAACTCAACGAATGAACTATCGAAATGCGGGATGAACTTCGAACCGCTTTCATTAGCCGATTCTTTCCCCCAGCTCTTTTCGATCGACTCCTCAGAGAAATCCGAGCCTTTTCTCAACATAAAAATGAAACCTTAACCGAAGCTTGGCTCCGTATGAAAGAAATGCTTAGAAATTGCCATGGTTACAATCTATCCAAAGGCAATATCATAAAAATATTTTACCACAACCTCAATGAAATAACCCAAGAAGTCTTAAATGCCGTAACTGGTGGTATTTTTCTATACAAAACACCAAATCAAGATTATTAACTTCTTGAAGACAAAGTCTTACTCAAGCTCGACTGGGCTAAAAACCAAAAAACAAAATCATCTCTAAAGAAAAACCATTTCTTTCACCGACGAAGGTACTAGTAATTCTGACACTGATAAAATTATGGCTCGAATGGATGCCATGACCATGAAAATGGATGCTCAGTATAAAGAACTCCAATCTCGTTCAAAACAACCAAACCCCGATCATAACGATGATGACACACCCATGTCCCATGAAGAAGAAGCCAAATTCATGTAAACCTTCCGTTGTACTCGTTTTTACAAAGATTACCGCGTTCGTGATTCAAATCGCGATAATTGGCGTTCAAGCGGAAGAAATGATTACAATCGAGATGACTATCAATCTAACTCTGATGATAAACTCGACCTTCAAAAACAATTAAGCGATTTCATAAAAGCTCAACACTCAACCAATTCCTTTATTAATAATACTTTTATGGATCTCAAAACCAAACACAAAACAACAGCCAAAAATCATCAAGCATCGATCCAAAATCTAGAAGCTAAATTCGACAAAATTGCTGACAAGCAATCTGGTCGACCTTCTGGATCTCTACCCAGTAACACTCAACCTAACCCAAAAGGTAGCTCATCTAAACCTTATCAACCACCACAAGCTCAAAATGAGCAGGTAAATGCCATATTTACGTGGAGTGGTAAATCCTATGACTCACCTATCAACCCAAATGATCAACCTAATAAATCTAAAACTCCTGTCAACTTTGACAATGATGATGAAGATGAGGAATCTACACCACAACCCAAACTTAAAGATCCAAAACCTATCAAAGAAACTCCAACACCTAAACCATATAAACCGAAGACTCAATATCCTCAACGCCTTAGAAAAGAAAAAATGGAAGCCCGGTATGGTAAATTCCTCGACATGATTCGAGCCGTTCGGATCAATGTTCCTCTTATCGATGTGATAGCAGGAATGCCAAACTATGACAAATTTCTTAAAGAACTCGTTAGTAATAAGCATAAGCTTGAACAAATTTCAGCCGCTTTCCTGAGCGCCAAAAATTCTACTTTAATCCAAAACAAAGTTCCACCAAAACTCAGAGACCCCGAAGGTTTCCTTATTCCATGTAATTTCAACAAAGCTTTCTCATGTGTTGTTTTAGCCGATCTTGGTGCTAGCATTAATCTCAAGCCATACTCTTTATATGCTAAATTATCTTTGAAAACTCTAAAACCCACTAAAATGAGCGTAAGATTAGCTGACAGATCATTTCAATACCCTGTTGGAATAGCTAGAAATATGCTCGTTGAAGTTGGCAAATTCACCTTTCTCGTAGATTTTGTTATTCTCGAAATGAAAGAAGACAGTAAAGTTCCTATTATCTTAGGGAAACCTTTCCTTCATACTGCCGATGCAGTAATTCGAGTTAAGCTAAAATAACTCAATCTTGGAGTTGGTACCGAACGTATGACTTATCATATGGATTCTGCAATGAAACACTTTTATTCAAACGATGATACATGTTTTAGCATTGATGTCATTGATGAAATCCTAGAAGAAGATTTCAATGCTCTTCTCGATGAAGGTAGTTAAATCCTTTACTCCATCGAAGGAACCATCCTCGAAGACAAACTTTTTGCCGTATTTGATGAATTCATGGCTATGACCGTAGAAGAAAATTCTGAATCCAAATCCGACATCGAAGAACCGCCATTCAAAAAATCACCTTTAACACCGATTTTAAGATCAAGACATCTCTTGAAGAACCTCCTACGGATCTTGAACTCAAACCTCTTCCTGATAACTTGGAATATGAATTCTTGGAAGAACCTTCTTTTCTTCCAGTAATCATATCATCTCAGCTTTCTGAGCAAAATAAAAATAAGCTCATCTCTGTTTTTTAAGACACAAGCAAGCCTTTGCTTGGAAAACAACAGACATTCTTAGAATCTGTTCGTCTTTTTGTAAACATAAAATTCAACTCCTAGACAACGAAAATTCAGTCGTTGAAAAGCAAAGACGATTAAACCTGAACATGCAGGAAGTCGTTAAAAAAGAAATTGTTAAACTACTCGACACTGGTATCATTTATCCAATAGCCGATAGCCCTTGGGTAAGTCCCATTCACTGTGTACTCAATAAAGGTGGTATTACAGTTGTCACCAATGAAAAAGATGAACTTGTCCCAACAAGAAATATTACATGTTGGCGAGTATGCATCGATTATCGAAAACTCAATGAAGCAACCGCAAAGGACCATTTTCCTTTGCCATTCATGGATCAAATGTTAGAAAGACTCATAGGAAATAAATATTTCTATTTCCTCAATGGTTTTTCTGGATATTTCCAAATTATAATCGATCCTATGGACCAAGAAAAAACAACCTTCACTTGCCCCTTCGGAACATACGCTTACAGGCGAATGCCTTTCGGTTTATGTAATGCTCCCGCTACTTTCCAAAGGCGCATGTTGGCTATCTTTCATGATATGATTGAAGAACCCATCGAAGTATTCATGGATGATTTCTCTGTCTTTGGAAACTCTTTCGATCATTGCCTAAAAAATCTCGATAAAATGCTCCAACGTTGCAAGGATGAAAATCTTATCCTTAACTGGGAAAAATGTCACTTTATGGTTAAAGAAGGAATTATGCTTGGACACAAAGTGTCTGGTGCTGGCCTTGAAGTTGACAAAGCCAAAATTGACGTAATTTCTAAACTTCCACCCCTACTAATGTCAAAGGCATTAGAAGTTTCTTAGGACATGCCAGTTTCTACCGACGTTTCATTAAAGACTTCTCAAAAATTGCCCGTTCTCTGACTAAGTTGCTTGAAAAAGACACTCCATTTGAATTCAATGACGAATGTCACCAAGCTTTCAATACAATAAAAGAAAAACTCACATCTACTCCTGTAATCATAAGCCCGAATTGGAATCTTCCATTTGAGCTAATGTGTGATGCAAGCGATTTCGCAGTTGGAGCAGTCTTAGGTCAAAAAGATGGAAAACACTTTCACCCCATCTATTTTGCAAGCAAAACTCTCAATGCAGCTATAGCAAAAATATATGGTTACCGAAAAAGAACTAATGGCTATAAGTCTTTGCATTTGAACAAATTTCCCTGACCGTAATCTGTATTATTTTAGATATTAGAAAAAAGATTCGGTCCACCCCCCGTGTATTTACTGTTATTATATGCTCGTATGTTTAAATTAATAGTACGTTTTTTTTTTCGTTTTTAAGTCGGATACGAATACCCACGATATATTGTAATACTAATATATAGCCTCTTCCAACTTTGGAAGAGGTTAAGCTAGTCATTATTTCCTGTCATAGAAAACACTTTCTCTCTCTAAGATATTCTCTCTTCAAGTAGTTTCTCTCCTAAGAAAACTAGCCAACTCCAAGAATCGAACCCCGTGTGTCTGAAATAGATATACCACAAGTATGGTATGCAGAGCTATAGGGATGATTAGATCGTGTTTATGTAGGCGATTTTCTTGCTTGATTTAGATCGAAAAGTGTACCATTGAAGGCACTCTAGCCTTGTTTTTTGAAGATCTCCGAATTTGTTGTTTGTAATGATAAAAGTTTTGGGTGTTTCTAGGTTGCTATTACCATCTGTGGTACTGTGTTTTGCAAAAGAATTCATAGGCAAAATCGTTCAATAAGGTGATTTATAGGTGATTTGTGGTGAGAAAAACTCGTTGTTCCTTCGTGAGAAGTTGCCAAATTTCTTCACGCGGTTTGCTAAAAAATTAATATTTTATTAAGTAGGTACCAACCTCCAGCACAAGATCGCGGGTTGCTTAGGTGCGAGTTGCTCAGAGCGCGAGTGATCCTAAGCAGCGGTTTGACTTACCAGCAGTTTGTAACAGGAGGCGATATGCCTCAAAGAGGCGATTTGTACTAAAGCGTTTCTGCTTACCAGCGGTTTTTTGAACAGGTTATCACAGGGTTGAATATATAATTAACAAATATCTTAGAAACTCTTGCGGTTTTGAAACTCAAACGCCGTTTGATAAATATAATATTTTTCGCGGCGGGTTGCTTGGGCAGCGAGTTGTTGTTCGACTAGTTGCCCTGAAATTCCACCAGCAGATTTGCCTAATTATTCGCCGCGGTTGCTTGGCATATGAGGAGGATTGTTTCGCGAGTTGCCCTAAAATTCCACAGCGAGATTGGTATTTTGTTAAGCTAATATTTTATTTATATTCCTTATTTCTTTAGATAACAATGGTGCATTGATAAACCATATAGTTTTTAGCAAACTATCAGCTATCAACAAATTTGATTAGTCTTTACCATGAGCTGTTTGATCATGGACTAGTGATTGATGCTAAACTACACCTTAAAATATATATAATATATAATAAAATATAAAATATATATAGTAAGAATAGTCTAGAAACAAAATCAATAAAACCGAGAAGTAGTATAGAATGTTCCCGGGTCGTTTATCCCCAACGAGGCTGGACTGGAGAATCGATACAGTCGGAAGATTGGAGTTTGAATGAGAAAAATGATTTGAGAGTGTGGAAAGTTAAATTAAACAATAACAAACAAAAACGTTTAAGAAAAACCTAAAAATTATGAAATTAAGCTAAAAAAACGAGAGCACGAATCCCGAACAAAGGGTTAAAAACCTAAAATCTTCAAAATTAACCCTACAAAGAAATTTTTACTTCTAAACTACTCTAGGGGACTAATAACGAAGAATGAAAAAGACTAGACTGAAAACGGAGGTCGTTTGACCCAAAAACGAGTCAAGACAAAAACCGCACCCGACCCCGTTCTTTAAAAGTTAAAAAGTTACAAAAATGACCCTACGAAAATTTTTATATTTTTCCTACAAACTATATGACTAAAGAAAATTTTCTAAAAAAGAAAAATATTTTTTTGATAATTTTTGTATTTTTTATGAATTTTTTAAACTTTTAACGAAATTAAATTATAAAAAATACTAAACGACTTTGAAAAATTCTGAAAATTTTACTAAAAATACTTCATACTATGACTAACCTACGAAAAATAAGAAACAAAAAATTTGCTTATTAATAAGCCCGAAATAAGCTGTTAACAGCTTATAGGCTTTAAAGCCAAAAATGTATATAAATATCAAAGCCCTTGGGACTATAACGAAAAAGTCCCAAGGGCGCAGCGGTATGTGTTGTGTGTAAAGAGAGGTGTACGAGGGTTGAGACCCGGGTTCGAGTCTTGCTCACCCGGGTAACCCCTTGTCTCCTTTCTTTTTTTTTGGAAAAACTTTGTGAATGAAAGTTGTTAAGCTCGATGAGCTTAACAATTTTCAAAACTACCACTTTTTCTAAAAGCTTATAAATAAGCTTAAAAACAGCTTTTTAAAACGGACAGAAGTTAAAATGAGCTTAAGGCTAAAAATTGGCTAAGTCTTTTTGGACTTTGAGACTAACAAGCTAACACTTGGACAAATAAGCTAAAGGAGTTGACTAGCTTATCCTAAATAAGCACTAAAAGGCTAAAACCTACAACTAAATAAGCTTAAAGGGCTTAAAATGGACAGAAGCTTAAACTAAGTTTAAAAGGCAAAAAGGCTTAACTGTCAACACTAAATAAGCTATGAAAATGAAAAATAAGCAAAGCATCTTAACACACTAACCTAAAAAGCTATTAGGAACACAATTTGAGCAATTGAGCTAGTCTCAATAAGCTAGAAAGTGGCTTATGCACACAGCAGTACTAACCTTGGAAGTTAGTACTGTTGGTGTGAAATGGCTTAGAGCCCACTTTTGGCTCAAAAATAAGCAACAAGAAGGGTTCCTTAAGGACTGAAATTAAGAGAGCTTATCAAGGAGCTTATTGGCTCTCCAAATAAGCCAAAAGCTTGGGCTTAAGTTCTCTAAATAGCTAGATAAAAGGGCTTAAAGTTGGGCCTTCAGCACCAGGGGAAATTATGCACAAGTCAAAGGCTTATATTGACAGCTTATTTTAAGCTGTCAAATAAGCTCAAAAATAAAAGCTAAGGTAAAACAGATCAAAAACACTAAGAAATGAACTTGTGCACAAATTTTAAGCTTCCAAAAATCATTTTAGCTTGCTTATTTTTGATGGTGAAAAAGGGCTATGGGCTTTTAAAAACTGTGATACTAAAAACCTTGGTGAACTTTGACTTACCAAAGTCAAAAGACAAAGGGCTTTTGACAGCCTTTTTTAGACACACAAAACACACTCTTTTGATGCTTAAACTCAAACCCACAAGTGCTTAACCAAATAAGCACTTGTGGTATCTTAAAAATCTCACAGTTTCTAAAATGGTTTTAGAAAACCTTGGAAAACAATTTTAAATCTTTAAAACTTTTGAAAACAGTTTAAATAAGCTTAAAACTTAAGCTTATGACTCACTAAAGTGCCACAACCCATGCACATACCATTTTGACCCGTTTTTAGGGTTATCCCAAACACCCCTTTACTTTAAAACTGTCAAACCAAAGTGACTTTAAAATCTATTTTGAAGCTAAAACTTTTAAAACCTTTTATCCACTTCTACTTAAAATGACCTAATTAGACTATTTAAGCTATAAATTGCCTAGCTTATTTGGAAAAATAAGCTAGTTTCTCTACTGGCTTAAGCTACTTAAGTGACAGTTTTGAAAGATAAAGTGATATTACACACATTTATGCAATGAGAACTTAAAACAGCCAAATAACAATTCTAAACTAATGTGTTTGCAAAGATTAAAAGCAAATAAGCTAATGCCTTAAGCTAAAAGTTAAGCTAAGTGAAAATTGAGAAATGAAACCTTGAGTTTTGTAGTCTCAGTCACAAAGCCACTCTTTCTGAGTGAGTGGCTTAAAAACATACCTACTGGCTCCTTAGCCTCTAAACCTTGAGCAATAAGCTCAATAAGCTTATATTAGCTTATTTCTTCATAATCT
>BQNB010158190.1:0-15061 GCA_026074375.1 Tanacetum coccineum
GTGAGATATCTGATTTTCTCAAAGATTAGTATTTTCTTATTTATTTATTTATTTATTTTAAGTTGCTTTTATTTATTAGGTTTAGATCCTTTAGGGTTTAGTTTCCTTCTTGCCCTAGATTAATTGTTGTTTTTGCTTAATGTTAATCTAGTTAGGGAATAGAAAACCCATCAAAACACTCTCAAACCTCATACGACGTATTCATTTTCAGCATAAGCCGTATGGATCCCTTGGGCTTAACCATATCTCTTCAATACTACATATCAATTATACTCCATATTAGATTTTTCTATACGGCGTATTGATCATAAAAGCCTTAATACTCCGTATTGAGTATCTTCAGGATACGAGGTATTCAATGAACCTTTATACGGCGTATGGGTTCAGCCTATACGCCGTATCAATCCCTCTTGTTAGGAATAAAGGCCTATCAAGTTTCTGCTACTGGTTGAAGAAACTACCGCTGGTGAAGATTAGAGAAAACAGTCTAAGTTATTAATATTGTTAGTGTTATAGTTAGTACTGCCATTACAAAGTGTTAGTACTGTCAGTTTATTAATATTGTTAGTTATAATAGTTAGTATTGTTAGTTATATAGTTAGTACTGCTAAAGTGGTATGCATGAGATATATTAGGAATAGATATGCATTGATCACTTGACGCGTTTTGTAAGCCCATTAGGGTTTTTCTTGGTGTATAAAAGGAACCCTAAGGCATAGATCTAGATATCAGTTTTCATATTAGTTTTATATAGATTTAGAAATCATTTTCTAATAGTTAGTATTCATAGTTTCAAGGTTATTCTGTAACTTTGATTATGTTCAATATATTGAAAGTTTAGCAAGATCTTGTTTTACTGTTTCATTGTTCTTCTTAGTATTACAAACTAGATTCTGCATAGTTTGTGATATTCACAATCTTAGTTTCTACTATAGTTGTTTTGGATCTATCCAATACAACTAAGCTTTAACAAGCTAAGTAAGATCTGTTAAAAAGGGATCAACACCAGGCATAAATGCATCTAAAGTTTCAGGTCATCCTCATTGCACCAATTCTTCATCAATAATCTGAATAAACAATATCTTTCCAATTAGGCATATTTGGAAAATCATCTGGAAGTTCATGCATTGTTAATTGCACCTACAACATTAATTCATTTATGCTTAGCTAGCATTAAACAGTGTTAGTGATGTTAAACTTTTTCCTCCTTTTTGATCATTTACATTCCACTATTTTACTGAATCACCACCTTTTTTTTCCTGGTTTCTTCAGTAACCTTTCTTTTCTTCATACTCCTGAGGTTTGAATCCAGCATCGGAGAAACTTTTTGAACTTTGATCTTGAGGAAGGAATGGTAGATCAATTTCCATAAGGTAGCAGAATGTAATCTTTGCTAGGTACCGTCTCCATACTATCTTTACCTGCATCATCACATGCTTTTGTATTTGTATTACCATTTGACTGTTTCCACAACAATGGACTTTAATTCATGACTTTGTTAGTGCATCAATATCAAAAAGCCAATTTGGTCCACTTCCTGCAATATTAGGTGTATTTTCACTAAATTAGACATGTAGGTTTTCTTTAACTATCTTAGTTCTACTGTTGAATACTCTAAATGCTTTACTATTGATTGAGTACCCAACAAAGAATCATTCATCAGTCTTACCATCAAACTTACCTAAGTGATCTATGGTATTGAGAATTATAACAGGACATCCAAATGGTCTCATGAAGCCTAAAGCTAGGTTTACCAGTAAACGTTCATAAGGGGTCTTGTTATGAGCTAGTTAACTAAGACCCTATTTTACACATAGCAAGGCAGTATTAGTTGCGTCAGCCCCAACCAAAAGTAGTAGGTTTATGCTTAGAATCAGCTAGCATTGTCTTAGCAGCCTCAATTAGTGTTCTATTTTTCCTCTCAGCTACTCCATTTTGTTGAGGAGTTCTAGCTACACTAAATTCTCTCTTAATATATTTTCTCTCACAAAACTGATTCATCTCCTTATTCTTGAACTCAGTTCCATTGTCACACCTAATTACCTTAACACTTTGATCTATTAGTATTTTTAATCCAGTTTATAAGGAATTAAGAATGCCATTGATCTCATCCTTAGTAGCTAGAATTAGTAGCTAGAAAGAAAACCCAACTAAACCTACTGTAATCATCTGTGACAACTAGGCAATACATCTTTTTCATTAAGCTTATTACAAATTTTAGACCAAACAAATCCATGTGCAACATATGTAAAGGTTGGCTGATTAAACTTACTGTTTTGGACATGTTGCTTTCCCTTTTGACAAGCAACACAGGTTTGATCATTTTCAAAAAGTTTTGAAGGTAAACCTCTTACAAGATTTCCCTTAACCAGTTTATTCATAGTTTTGAAATTTATGTGTCCAAGCCTCCTATGCTAAAGTTTAGATTCATCAGATGTGGCTTTTGCAAAGAGACAAGTTAGACCTCCTTTAGGAACAATATTCTTTAAGTCAACACTATACATATTGTTCTTTGTAGGAGCTTTAAGTAAAACATAACTTTCATCAGTTAACTTAAAGTTTGGAGATAAAACAATACATTCAGTGTCATTAAAGAGAACACTATTCTTTTTGTCACACATTTATGAGATACTAAAGAGGTTAAACTTTAACTCTCTTACAAAATACACATCCTCAAAATCTAAATTACCAGTTTTGATTGTACTTCTGTCTGTGATTTTCCGTCCTTTGGGGTTACCTCCAAAGGCAACATATCCTCCATCAATTTCTTCAAAGTCATTAAGATAGGACATATTCCCTGTCATGTGCCTTGAGCATCCACTATTAATTACTCCTTTCTCTTGTAAATCCTGCTGTAGATTGCCCTGCACATAAGGTAAGAAAATCAGTCTCTTTTGGGGACCCAAACCATTACTGACTTGGATCTGCCTTGTACATCAATATAATCAAACCTTTCTAGGATGGCTGATGCACTGTTGTGTTTAGAAACATGGTCTATTACTTTAGTCTTTGGTTTCTAAACCCAACAAGCTGAGGCCTTAACAACATTAACCTGGTTTTTCTTAACAGCATTAAGTACTGCTTTTGGCTTAGCAGCATTAACTACTGCTTTTGGCCTAGCAGCATTAACATTTTTATCCTTAACAGTATTAACCCTCTAATTAAAATTATTGTTTTAAATGTTGCATTGTTGTTAATGGGCCTTCTAACAGTTAAATGTGCTTTATTAAAAACATTTGTCATTGGTCTTGCACTATTCACTATTGTTCTAGGTTGAGCAGTATTAATTAGTCTAGCAGTAGTAAGTGATACTAGGCCAGACCTCATTAATACTGCTTTTGGAACTATTTTCCTTTTAGGACTGGGGTGAGTTTTTCTAGAAAAATTCTGGTGATTCACCCTTCAAGTATAGTTCCACACTGGTTTTACCATCTTTTTATTATTAAACTGTCTCTGATGGTTATTACAATCATACTGCAGGTGATCAAAACTTCCACACACATAGCAAGCTTTGTTAATCATCTTAAAATTACTTCCCAGTTTTTGAGACATCATATTATTCTAGTTTCTTTGGTTTCCTCTAGGACTATGTGTGTTCAGCCCGTTTTGATTACCTTGTTTAACAGTTGTTTTCCTAGGAGTTTTTACTTGCTTTTTAGATTTAACAAACTTTATTTTAGCAAAACTAGGTTTAGCAGTTTTCTTTTCAATCTTAGCCTGAGGCACATCTTCTTCCTCACTAATAGATACCCACTCCTCAATAATTGGAGCACCATTATTCTTCCTAACAACCTTAGGCTTTGCTTTACTAGTCTTAGCTTCACTAGTCTTAGCTTCACTAGTTTCAACTACATGCTTCTTAACTGTAGGCTCACTAACTATAGGCTCATTTACAAACTCTTCTAGAGTAGAGAATGACAAATTAGGTTTTGGAGGCATAAAGTTTCCTGTATAGGGAGGTGGAACAGCATTATACCCTAAACCTATTTTGCACTTATCAACTATCTGACAGTCTATTAGTTTGCTTAAGCTATTAGATGAATTCTTAAAATTTTCTATTATTAGCTGAATTTCATCTTTTTGTTTTTGAGCCAAATCCAACTTCCTCCTAATCTCTGTAATGGCTACTTCTCTTAAATGAATTTCACGTTTTAAGACCTTGATATCTTCCTTATAAACAGACTTATTTTTCTTATAAACTAGAAGTCTTGCTTCTACAGACTCTAAACCTGTTTTATAAGTAATAGCATTTAACTTAGATGCCCTTAAGTCTTTTAACAGTTGTTCATTTTGTTCTTTAAGAATTTTAATATTTTCCAAACAAGATAATGAACAATTTGAATCAGTAAATACCTTAGAGTTAGAACTTATAGAAGAGTAAGCCATGAATGCAAAGTTGGTTGGACCTTCTTCTGCTTGATCACTCCAATCATAACCAGAACCATCACAAGACACCAAAGCATTTGAAGTAGTTGTCTCTACTGCCACAACCCTTCTTGTGTTCTTCCTATTCTTGTTTTCTTAGTTCCTAGGAGCCCTGCACTCCCTTGCAAAGTGTCCCATTTTGTGGCAGTTGTAACACTCTACCTTGGACTTATCAAACCCAATGGTCTCATTACCATTAACGGTAAGCTTTCTTCTAGTGTTCTTCAAGAATCTCCTTGCCCTCATAGTTAGCATAGCCATCTGCCACCTAAAGTCTATCTCTTCTAAATCATCATGATTAATTTGTTGTAAGTCCTCATTGTCTAGTTGTGGACTGCTTGGTTGACTTGCAAAAAAGCACAGATGACAACAGCACTCAAGTTGTCAATTGTTGTTGAGTTAACAGTAGTAGCTTGAGTGCTAGCAATTATAGCATCATAAGCAGTATTAACTGCTCCATTTGTACTGTTGGTGCTGTTTAAGGACACAAAGGCTACGTTTTGTGTGTTTGTGCGTGAGCTTGATGTCCCTTTGACCTTTGGTTCATAGATCTTTAGGTTGTTGTAAAGATCATCCAAGCTTAATGTATCTATCTTAAGCTTGTTCCTCTACACAATGGTATGTATGTTCCATTCTGGTGATAGACTGCTTAAGAACTTCTGATTCGCATCTTCTTGTGAGATACTTTTACTATGAATCTCTAACTGACTGATAAGCTTTTGAAGCCTATCAAAGGTTTGATCTAACACCTCTGAGCTAGATGCAGTAAAATATTCATACTGCTACTTTAGAAGATTCCTCTGAGTCTTTTTAGTAGCAGCATTCCCTCCAAACCTCTTCTCAACAGCCTGCAGCAATGACTTGGCATCTTTGATGGAGTTAAACTTCAATTGATGTTCATTAGGGATACCCATCAACAAAGTGCTTCTTGCCATCAACTCTAACCTTCTTTATGCCTTTTCTTTAGTAGTTGCAGGAGCAATTGTAGTCTCAACACCTTCAACAACTTTTGTTATTGGGGGTGCATTACCATTCTCTATGACTTCCCATAAAGAATAATCAATCATCTAGATGTATTGTTCCATCCTCATCCTCCAAAGCTCATACTCACCTGGTTTGAGCATAGGCACTTTTGATGCAGCCACCATATGTACTGAGTCTTGATCCATGTCTTCTTAGCAAAGTTTCTCAAAGCAACAAGCTCTGATACCACTTGTTGATCCCAGTTAACTTCTAATGATCGAATTCCTTAAGCTTGTTTAAGGTTTAGTTATGCTAGATAAATCTAACACAACTTAGTTTAAGAAACTTTGTTTGATAATACTAAAGATTATGCGGAATCTAATCTTTAATATAAGAAGAATTCTTCAGTAACACAAAACAATATAATTTCAACAATAAAAGCTCCAATATTATTATTACAAATAATACGAATACTCTCCTAGTATTAGGGTTACAAAACCTTGAAGCTATAACGATATCAAAACAAAAGATTTCTAGATTGTGATTTTTGTGATATCAAACTCTATACCCTAGGACCTCCTTTTATACACCAAGGAGTCCTAGTCGATTTACAATATATTCCTAAAACTTAGATTATTCTCAAAGATCTATTCTATAAATAACAATCCTTATCTCATAAGTAATCTTGATCTTCAAGCAATCTTTATCTTTCAGCAGTTGTAATCTTTCAGCAGTTGTAACTTTGTACCAGCAGCATTAACTCTTAACAAGCAGTAGTAACTTATACACCAGCAGCATTAACTGTGTACAAGCAGTAGTAACTACTTAGAATATTTTCTTCAATCTTCACCAACAGTACTAACTTTACTCTAGCAGTACTAACATATACTAGCAGTAGTAACTAGCAGTACTAATATACACTAGCAGTACTAAGTTACACTAGCAGTAGTAACTATGAACTAGCAGTACTAACTACTTAGCATAGTTTTCATTAGAGTTAATGAACAACACTAAGTTTAGCTTAGCAGCAGTAACATAAACCTTAGCAGCAGTAACTTTAAGATCATCATGAAGTCTTTTAATCCCAACATTCACTAAACCTAATATGCAAGTTTTCTTCCACTATCCTTGTTCTACTATTAAATACTCTAAAGGCTTTACTATTTAAAGAGTATCCAACAAAGAAACCTTCATCAGCCTTACCATTAAATTTTCCTAAGTGATCTATGGTATTGAGAATGGTAACATGACACCCAATTGGTCTCATAAAGCTTAAAGATGGTGTTCTACAATGAAAAAGTTCATATGGGGTCTTGTTATGAGGCTTAACTACTAACACTCTATTTTGCACATAGCAAGCAATATTAACTGCTTTTGCCCAAAAAGTAGTTGGCAACTTAGAATCAGCTAGCATAGTCCTAGCAGCCTTAATTAGTGTCATATTCCTCCTCTCAGCAACTCCATTTTATTGAGGAGTTCTAGCTACACCAAAATTGTCTTAAAATACCCTCCATCTCACAAAACTAATTCATTTCTCTATTTTTGAACTTAGTCCTATTATCACATCTAATCACCTTAACCTTGTGATCTACTAGACTTTCTATCCTAGTTATAAAGGACTTAAGAATGCCACTAGTCTCATCCTTAGTAGCTATAAAAAAACCCATGTAATCTTACTATAATCATCTGTGACAACTAGGCAATACATTTTCTTCATAAGGCTTTTTACAAATGTTAGACCAAATAAGTCCATATGTAACAAATGTAAAGGAAGACTGATTGAGTTCTCTGTTTTGGACTTACAAGAGGCTCTGTGCTGCTTTCCTTTTTGACAAGCAACACAGGTTTGATCATTTTCAAAAAGTTTGGAAGGTAAACCTCTTACAAGATTTCCCTTAACCAATTTATTCATGGTTTTAAAATTTAAGTGACCTAGCCTTCTATGCCAAAGTTTAGATTCATCATATGTGGCTTTTGCAAAAAGGCAAGTTAAACCTCCTTTAGGAACTATGTTCTTTAAATCAACACTATACATATTGTTCTTTCTAGGAACTCTAAGTAAAACTTGACTTTCATCAATTAACTTAAAGTTTAGAGATAAAACAATACATTCAGTGTCATTAAAAAGAACACTATTCTTTTTATCACACATTTGTGAGACACTAAAGAGATTAAACTTTAACTCTCTCACAAAATACACATTTTCAAAATCTAGATTACCAGTTTTAATGGTACATTTTCCTGTGATTTTCCCTCCTTTGGGGTTCCCTCCAAAAGCAACATATCCTCCATCTATCTCTTCATAGTCTGTAAGATAAGACATGTTCCCTGTCATGTGCCTTGAGCATCCACTATCAATCACTCCTTGATCCTGTAAATCCATTTGTGGATTGCCCTGCACATTAGATAAGAAAATCAGTTTCTTTTTGGGGACCATATCGCCATCATGACTTGGGATCTGCCTTTGTGCTGAATATAATCAAACTTTTTTAGGGTGATTGATGCACTGTTGTGTTTAGAAACATGGTCTAAAATTTTGCTTGGTTTCCAAACCCAACAAGCTGAGGCCTTAACAACATTAAAATTATTTCTCTTAACAGCATTAACTAACTGCACTTTTGGCAATTGCAGTATTAATTTTTACTCCCATAACAGTATTAAACTTTTGATTATTTATTATGTATTTAAATTGTTGTGTTCTTATTAATGGGCCTCTTAACAGTTGAATGTGCTGTTTTAGAAAGATATGACATTGGTCTAGCAGCATTCACTGTTGTTTTTGAGTGAGCAGCATTAACTTGTTTAGCAGTATAACAATTTTCACTGCTTCTGAATATTTTGTCTAGCATTTTTAATTGATACTAAGCCAAACGTCATTAGTTCTGCTCTTGAAATAAGTTCTTTTTAGCACAGGGGTGAGTCTTTTTAGCAAAGTTTTGATGATTCACCCTTTGAGCATTGTTCCAAACAGGTTTTACCATCCTTTGATTTTGAAACTATTTTTGATGGTAATTGCAATCAACCTGCAAATGATCAAAGCTTCCACACACATAACATGCCTTATTAAACATCTCAAAATTGCTTCCTAGTTTTTGAGACATCATATTGTTCCAATTTCTTTGATTGCCTCTTGGACTGTGAGTGTTTTACCTATGTTGCTCAACTTGTTTAATAGTTTTTCTTGTTGTTTAGATTTGACAAACTCTTTCTTAACAATACTAGGCCTAACTGTTTTCTTTTTAGTTTTAGGCTGAGACACATCCTCTTCCTCATCATCTGACACCCATTCTTTAATACTTGGGGCATCATTATACTTCCTAACTACCTTAGGCTCTTCTTCACTAGACATAGCTTTACAGTTCTCAACTACAAGCTCATTAACAAACTCATCTAAACCAGTAAAAGACAAGTCAGGTGTTGGAGGCATGAAATTTCCTGTGTAGGGAGGTGGAACTGCATTATAATTTTCATAGCCTAAACCTTTCTTGCAATTGTCAACTATCTGACACTCTATGAGCTTGTTTAAACTTTTAGATGCATGTTCAAATTTATCTACATTAAGTTGAATGCCATCTTTTTCTTTTTGAACTATTTCAAGCTTCTTCCTAAGCTCTCTAATAGTTATTTCTCCTATATGAATTTCAAATTTTAAGCCCTTAATATCTTGTAAATAAATAGACTCATTTGCTTTATAAACTTCAAGTTTTTCTTCCACTGACTCTAAACCTGTCTTATAACCTAGAACCATTAACTCAGATTTCTTTAAATCTTTTAATAGTTGATCATTTTGAGATTTAAGAAGTTCAACAGTTTCCAAACAAGATTTTGAACAAATAGAATCATTGGATACCTCTGAGTCAGGACTTGAAGATGAGAAAGCCATGAGTGCATAATTAGGCCCTTCCTCTGCCTGATCACTCCAGTCATATCCACCAAGACCATCACATGACACCAAAGCTGTGGAAGTAGATGTTTCCACAGGCACACTCCTTCTTGAGCTTTCCTTGTTCTTGTTGTCTTGATTTCTTGGAGCTCTGCACTCCCTAGCAAAATGTCCCCTCTTGTGGCAGTTGTAGCACTCCACTTTGGACTTATCAAAACCAATAGTCTCATTGCCATTAACAGTAAGCTTCCTTCCTGTATTCTTCAAAAACCTTCTAGCCCTCATAGTCAACATGGCCATTTGCCATCTCAAATCCATCTCTTCCATGTCATCTGGATGGATTTGTTGCAAGTCCTCATGTACAAGTTGAGGACTATTTGGTTGACTAGCAAAGAATGCACAAATAACAGCATCACTCAAGTTATCAATATTTGTAGAGTTAGCAGCATTAACTTGAGTGCTAGCAGTAGAAACTCCATGAGCAGTATTAACTGCTTCATTAGTGCTGCTAGTGTTGTTATTTGAAGAGGACACAAAAGCCATGTTCTGTGTGCTTGAACTTGAGCTAGACATCCCTTTAACTTCTGGTTCATACACCTTGAGGTTGTTGTAGAGATCATCCATGCTCATTGTATCCAAATCAGCTTTATTCCTCCACACAACAGCATGTGTGTTCCACTCAGGTGACAAACTTCTTAATAACTTTTGATTAACATCTTCTTGTGAAAGCTTTTCATCCAAAAGCTCCAACTGACTCACAAGCTTTTGAAGCCTATCAAAAGTTTGATCAAGCATCTCTGAGCTTGGAGCAGTGAAGTTTTCATATTGCTGCTTTAAGAGATTCCTTTGAGTCTTTTTTGTAGCTGCATTCCCACCAAATCTCTTTTCAACAGCTTCCAGCAACTTCTTAGCATCCTTTATAGAGTTAAACTTTAACTGATGTTCATTGGGAATGCCCATCATTAAAGTACTTCTAGCTTTCACCTCTAATCTTCTCTGAGCCTTTTCTTCAGCAGTAGTAATAGGCATCTCTGTCATAACTCCTTCCATAATTGTTGTTTTTGGCAAGGTTGCACCATTCTCTATGACTTCCCATAGTGCATAGTATATCATCTGGATATATTGTTCAATCCTCATCCTCCAGATCTTATACTCACCAGGTTTGACCATGGGAACTTTGGATGCAGCCACCATGTGTGCAGAATCTTGATCCATATCTTTTAGCAAAAGATCTTGTGTATAAAAACAGGTTCTTCTTATTTAAAGCTTTTCAACAAGCTCTGATACCACTTGTTGATCCCACTTCAATAGATCGAATTACTTAAGCTTGTTTAAGGTTTAGTTATATTAGATAAATCTAACACAATTATAGTAAAAGCTTTATTTAAATGTATTAAAGATTATGTGGAATCTAATCTTTAATATTAAGAAGAATTATCAATAAAACAGTAATTCAATGAATATACAATTCAACAAATAAGCTCCAATATTATTAATGATAATAATATGAATACTCTTAAAGTATTAGGGTTATAAAGACCATGAAGCTATAAATTATATAACCAATATTGAAAAACGATATCAAACTCTATGCCCTAGGACCTCCTTTTATACACCGAGGAGCCCTAGTTGGCTTATAATACTTTCCTAAGTATTTAAAATCTTTTCTATAAACAACTAATACATATCATATAAGCAGTACTAACTAGCAGCATTAACTTGATAATCACTAGCAGTAGTAACTTCAAGCATTTTATCATTAGCAGCATTAACTTCAGCTGGACAGTCTTAACTTTGTACTAGCAGTAGTAACTTTGTACTAGCAGTAGTAACTACTTAACATATTTTCATTGAAGTTCATCAGCAGCACTAATATTAACTAGTAGTACTAACTCCAGCTGAGTAACATTAACACAATCATGAGCAGCAGTAATCAAAACAGCATCAAGAAGACTTTTAATCCCAACATAGCCCAATACGACGTACCTAATAAGTCCGATACGCCGTATCCAGGAGGTCCGATACGCCGTATCCAGGAGGTCTGATACGTCATATCCATAATAGCTCAAGAAAATTCTGGAATATTTTATTCTTGGAGCCCATGCCAAGTCATCAAATATGCTGTATTGAGCTTATCAATACACCGTATCGAACCGAATTCCAGACCACTATATATAGACGACCCTAAACTTATATTTAGGCATGCAAGTGAATCCGCAAACCACCAAGTTGACCAAGAGACGAATAAAGGAGCCTAGAAGGTCAGAAAAGGGCCTCAAGATCATAGGAAAACTCTTGTAATCTTTGCGCAACTGAATACGCGTTCGATTAAGGTTTATTTCTTTTAATTGTTCATATATCAAACCGTGTGTATTTTTACAATGACTATCGGCTAATATCTTTAGGTATCAGCCATGTTTATGAAGATCTAATGTTTGGTTTGTTTATCTTGATTGTTTAATTTATTGTTGATAGGTGTTTATGTTTATCAATTTATATTCGTTTATGTGCTTAAGTATGCGACCTATCATTCAACGGGGTCTAGTCCTACATATTTAATGCACTGCAACTTCGGTGTTGTTTGGGTGTAGGCTAAGAGTCCGGGATAGCTCTCCATATTGTAATCTATATATCTAGAATCATATGATCACAAATATTGACCTATCCTTGCCTTTAGTTTAGTGAGCTTAGTTGAGCCATAAGGTGACCTTGGTATCAACGAGTATGTTCTTATACCATCGGTAAGGACTCGGACAGTGGACTACTAGTATATAAAGAGTCGTTAAGTAGTAAGTAGGTAAAGTCTCGATGAGCTAGGGTTTAGTAAGAGCACCATTACTTAGATCCTAAGATAGATTATAATCAACATAAGGAAGCTTTATGCGGATGCATCTAATTGTGATAGAATTAGCGTGTTTAGGTCTTAGGAAGAAGTACCGCCTAAGTCTAGGAATGATATGCTCTTCGAGATACGACAATCATTGCACTAAATAAACAAACATGCGTTTTAACGGATTATTCATGGTTGATATGTTTTCCTTACATTAGTTCTCGACCGCTTCTCTATCATTTTCTCTTCTTCTTGTGTGTGTTTATTACTTTACTTGTCATCAAAACCTTAGGTTAGATACACAAAACTGTGCCAGTCTCTCAAACTAAAACCCCCCTTTTGCATTAGTTCTAGGTTTAACTTAGATAACTATAATACTGATAAATTAGATATTAATGCTCTCGCTCTTAGTGATCAACACCCTACTTACGAATGAAGCTGCATCTGACCGAGTACACTACCCGTTAAAGTGTTATTTTTAGGTACAGTCGGCATAAAATAAATAGTAAAACTTGATACATAAATAACACCTACACAATGACACATCAAGTTTTTGGCGCCGTTGCTGGGGAGTAAAAATTAATCTTGATTTTTATTTGATATTTTGGTTTTTAACATTAGATTAGATCTAACCCTTAGGAGTAGTGTTAATTAGATTAGTGTATATTCTGAATTTTTTTTATATTTGTTAGTTTAATTGTTTGCTTGTATATATGTGTGTTTAATTGTTTGCGTATTTAATTGTTTTTCTTAATACACTGTTCTGGTCGATAACTGAATACGGCGTATCCACTTCCATTGGATACGGCGTATCCAACCTTCTGTCCAATACAGCGTATTCGATTCAACTGATTAATACGGCGTATCCACTTCCATTGGATACGGCGTATCGATCATCTGTAACAGAAGCAGAACCTAAGTTTTCATATCTAATTTCCGTGCTAAAATTTTTTCTATCCTAAAAGAGCCCATCCTACTGATTGTTTATCCCTTGTTTCAGGTAGTGCATGACAAGGAGTTCAGCTAACGAACTATTCACACCTTACAAAGAACCTGAACGAGAATTTTGATCATCTAGGAGACACTTCAAGACACTAAGTCTTGACGAATTAAGATCGCCTGATTTCAATTTACTTTCTGACCAAGAATACTCAGAGGAAGAAGTTGCGAAAACAATGGCAGAAACTATGGAGCAGTACATGAGCAAGACCCGAGCTGACTATGGATCGGGAGTTGCTAGGCCCAAAATTAAAGACAAAGATAACTTTGAACTAAAGGGCCAATTTCTCAAGGAACTACGTACTAACACCTTCAACGGTTCGGATCATGAAGATGCGAACAAACACATTCAGAAAGTTCTTGAGATCGTAGATTTATTTCACATTCCTAATATTACTATAGACCAAGTGATGCTTAGAGCCTTCCTCATGTCCTTAACCATAACCGTAAGTCGTTGGATAAGAAACAAACCAACTGTTCGATTACAACCTGGGAAGATCTGAAGACTAAGTTTCTAAGCAAATATTGCCCACCTGCTCGTATTGCAAAGAAAATGGAGGAAATCAACAACTTTCAACAAGAGCATGACGAAAACCTCTATCAAGCCTAAGAACGATTAAAAGAGCTATTGATGAAGTGTCCTCAACACTATTTAATGGAGATGCAGGAGGTAGTCTTGTTCTATAATAGATTGGATGTTCCAACTTGACAAATTCTTGATTCAAGAGGTGTCATACCATCAAAAACTGCCGCTGACGCAAAAATAGCCATCCAAGAAATGGCTAAATACTCTCAAAAATGGCACAATGGAACACCAAGAGTCAAAAGTACTAAAACTTCTGATGAATTAGCAGCAATACAAGCACAACTGAACAATCTTGGAAGAGAAATAAAAAAGGTAAATGAAAAAGTTTATGCTGCTCAAGTAGGATGTGAACAATGCAAAGGACCCCATTACACCAAATATTTCCCACTCAAAGAGGAAGGAAAAACTCTTGAAGAAGCTTACCACACGCAATTTAGTGGACCTTTTCAAGGAGGGGGATATAGAGCAACAACTTTAGGGTACTATCAGAGGAACAACGCAAATCCTTCATACCAAGAGCGAAGGCAATCTATGGAAGATACCCTGAGCAAATTCATGAGTGAATCAGCAAAAAGACATGAAAAAAATTCCAATTTGATTAAAGAAATCTGAGCTGCAACAGATGCTGCCATTAGGAACCAAGGAGCATCAATTAAAACTTTAGAAATTCAAATTGGTCAAATGAGCAAGGTACTACAGGAAAGAGGATTTGGAATCCTACTAAGCTTAACTGAAACAAACCCGAAAGACCAAGTCAAATCGATCCCTACTACTATTGAAGCTGATTTATACACGATACGCCGTATTGGATTATCCCAATACGCCATATCCACTGGATAGAACAGTACACTGTTGTACAAGTCAAGATAAATGATGGTTCCTTTTCCAAGTCGTTTGGATAATCATTACTGTGAAGAAGAAGAAGGGAACTATGGACCAAAATTTACGGAGGCTTATGGAGCTTCACATATCAATGACACCATACCCCGAAAGAAGAAAGACCTAGGGAGTTTTACTTTACCTTACTATATTAATAATGTTTGTTTTGACAATGCTCTTGTTGACTTAGGAGCTAGCATTAGTGTTATGTCTCTCTTGACCTACCTTAACTTAGGATTAGGCGAATTAGCTCACACTAAGCTAACAGTGGAATTGACATATAGGACAGTGAAATATCCGAAAGGAATAGTTGAAAACATACTAGTAGGAATTGGTAAATTTACTTTCCCCGTAGACTTTATAATTCTTGATATGCACGAGGATATCAAAGTGCCCTTGATCCTCGGAAGACCATTTTTGTCTACCGCCCGTGATAAGATTGATGTTTATAAAAGAAAGATTACTTTAAGGGTCGAGGAAGAAAGGATTGTTTTCA
>BQNB010158191.1:4111-15060 GCA_026074375.1 Tanacetum coccineum
AATCCCTTAGGTTTCGGCAATTACAGTTTTAGTCCCCCGACTTTGTAAAAATCGCATTTTCAACCCAATCAAATCCCGACAAGTGGCATTTGGCCTTATTTAGTCCAAGTAAGCCAACCAAACCATTTCGGCTTATAATTAAGCTATCCGAGCTTATTTTGGCTTAACGGGCCTTATTGGGCCCATTAAGGTCCGTTTAGCTTTTTAGAGGCCCGTTATAGTTTTAATAAGTCTAAGTGTCGTTAATAAGCTCACGTGGGGCTGTTGAGCCTAAAATAAGCTCGGTGAGCTTATTGAAGCTTATTTCGAGCTTATTGGGCTTATGGGCCCAATAACTTAACCCGATAAGGGTGTTTAGAGTTTTTAGGTTTTTTTCCTAGTGCTTTTCCAACTAGTATTAAGCCGAACAAACTATTTTCTTTTCAGCTTATTCCAAATAAGCCAATAAGCTAATAAGCATCTCTATTGGGCCGGTCTTGGGCCCGTTAAGGGTTTTAGAGTGTTTTGTTGGGTTAATTCGGGTCCATTGAGCACATGAAGGTTCAATAAGCCCTTAGGAGGTTCGTTGCTTATGTAGCTTATCCGATAAGCTAATAAGCTCATTGTTGGGCCTATTGGGCCGGGTATGAACCCGAATGGGTCCTAGAGGTTGGGGCTTGGTCCATTAAGTACATTTAAGTCCGTTAAGCTTATTAAGCCCCCATAAGATCACCAATAAGCTACTCGAGCTTATTGTGAGCTTATTTGCTCATTTAGGGCGCGTTAATGGGCTAGGAGGCCCATTAAGGGTGCGTTTGGGTTTCTAATGAAGTAAAGGCCCCATATGAACAACATGGACACTCCCCTTTATGATTAAGCTCGGTAGAGGCCCGTTAGGGGTTCGTTTGGCTCAACGACTTGCCAAAGGGTCCATTTAGGTTCTTAGTTTCATTTTAAGCTCAAATAGCCGTGTATAAGCACACGAATAAGCTGCTTAGCTTATTGTGGCTTATGCGTTCGTATTGGGCTCGCGTTGGGCTCGATAGAAAACCCGATAGGAGTTTTAGCCTTTTTGGTTGATTTCCTTTGGGTCCGTTTGCCATATCAAGGCTTACCAAGTCTACTTAGTTTATGGGAGCTTCTTAATAAGCTGTCTTAAGCTTATCGTGAGCTTATGTCTTTATTAAGGCTTGTTAACGGGTTAGAAAGCCCATTAAGGGTTTCCGTTTGGTTTCAATCGTAATGCACGGCCTAGGTTGATTAATTTAGCACTCGTTTAGGTTCATTAGTCGTGTTTCCACACATGCATTTATTCTATGGGCTCGTGTATTCATTTCCAAGTCGTATCACTATGTTTCAAGTAAGTGTTTACGTATAGAACCTTTGCGTGACTAGGTAAAACGAGCCCATGACCACGATGACCCTTATTGTGTATTTAAGCGAGTGTTTAGAGCTCGACTTGACATTTCACCCCGTTTTTATATTCGTTTGCACCACCCATGGCCATATACATTTAACATACGCGTGTAAACCATGCATGGGTCGGGCCATGCATGTTTGTGTCCATGCTAACGTGACTTTATAACTAGTAAACAAGGTGATAATGATAATACGAGCGGTGTAGTGACTTACAAGAGTCCGAGTCTCCTTGATGGTAACTTTAGACGTAAACCCGACTTGTTACACCCAAACGTGTATAATGTTAAGCTTCAAAGCTTGGTATACCCGACCCTTAGCTCGCGTACTCTCCTTAACAACCTTGTACGTGACTTTAGAGGTTTTCTTAAGTCCTTAGTGACCCAAGTGGGTCGTGTATGGTTCGGCTTTAGTGAATGACGAGTGATTTAGAGGGTAAGGAGGTTGTTTTAGCTTTGAGAGAGTTTAAGGGTTTGTGAAAATGTATTATGTGAGTTAGGGAGTGATATTTATAGGCAAGTGAGCTTAGTCACATCTCTTAGTCCACACAAAACCAAACCGTGCCCTTAGGAAGTGGTTTTCGTGTATTCTTAGTTAGTCACACATGGTATTTAGCTAAACCACTAAGTACAAGTATTAATGAGAGGGTTTGTACAAGATCCTTGCTTAGCTAGCAAATCTTATGTCTTGGTGTTCTTTTCTTGTTAGATCGCGGCACAAAGAGAGCAAGAGAAGCAAAGTGGTTATTATCCATTGTGTCAAGTATCATTAGGGGACCATTAGGACACAACTTAATTGCCTAGAATATGTACATGTACTTTTAAGATTTATTAGGGAGATTTGCTAGTAATTAAATCACCAAGGACGATTTTTATGCAAGTTCACCCACAAGGACCGTATTTTTATATAAGTTTTCTTGCCCCAATTTCTATTTTTTTTTTTTTTTGGTTCCAAGTGATATATATAAACACTAAGACTTGAGTAAGTTTTGTGTTTAGGCTTTTTACATGTGGGGAATTGGTTTGAAGTGATAGGTGTTGTATTGGGTTTTCCGCCTGGCAATGGGACGGGACACCGGGTGGTGGGTGGGGTGCGGTTCAGTTTGTGGTGGGGGTGAAGCGGGTTTAGGTATACCGGGGTATAGGGCTATTTTGTTATTGGTTTCTTGTAAGAATCTATATTGTATGGTTGGTGATGCATTTTGTTGGTGAAGGTAGGGCGTTGGTTGATGTTTCCGGTCGTGTGGGGGGGTAACGGGGTGTGGCACTGGGGGGGTGGTAGTGTAGTCCGCGGTCTCCACGGTTTAGCTTAAAAGTAAATATTAAAAGTAAACGCGTATCGGACTAAATAAATAGTGATCATTAATATAGTCGTACAAAGACAAGAAAAATGAGAAATGTTACACAGTGAACATCTCTGGAATGGTATCAACAAGATCGTCTACAAGATTACCCTCATCAACCGAATCCTCGATAATAGAATCCATTTCCTTTGTAGGATCATGGTTTAGCAAATATTCTATTTCTTAATGAATCGGTTCGATATCAAAAATGAAGATCATATTTCACCGGTTGGATATGTAATAAGTGGAGTTCATCGCACGCGAATTCCTAGAGCAGCGCCCCCCATGTCTGAGAGTAAGACAGATGTGTACTGCTCCACTTAATGGATTATTGGAGAACCAAGAGGAGAGGTGTTGTAAGGATCATTATTAAATAATCCTCAATTAAAAGCAAGATTCTCCCTGGGTCAACCACCAGTCGGTTATCACTATTCCACCGGTGGAATGAAATCTTTGCCGAGACTGATACAGCTTCGAATTCTTCCCAAATTAAGTCAATTTCTTCTAGGGAAGTAAGTATGGGAGAAGAGAAACCGATAGGGTCCTAAAATTCTAGAGTGGGATTGACACCTCTGAGGATGTGTTTTCTTTTCATTTGCAAACAAGTCCTCAAGATAATCATATGTCGTGACATTGTTGATGTCATTATTGTTGATTGATTCATTTTTTAGCTTGTTAGAATAGCTTATAGTATCATGTCTCATATTCAATTTGAATCAATTCGTCATCGTCACGGAGATTCATTTCTTCTCCTCATATCTGTAAGTCAATCAAAGCCCTATGAGCGGTCCGTAAGAAATGGTTCTTCCTCCAAGATGAGGGGGACTTCGAGGACCACTCGTCTCATAATCAACGATGACAAAATCTAGTGGCGCGAATGGTGAACTTTCCAACCAGAAACAACAGACATCTCTGTTAATGCATGATTCAGCCGGTGTACAACAATTACCTCGGTTAGCTAGTTCAAGGTTCTTGCGGGTGGAAAATAAAGCCTGGGTAAACATATACTTTTTCCAAACCCGAGAGTGGCATCTAGTTGATGACGGGGGGGGGGCGGGGGGGTATAGCACCTAGATCAGGCTTAGGCCTTGCACTTCGAGTCACTAAAACACACGGAATGAGAAATTTCCCAGGGTCTCCAAGTTTCTCGGGTAACTTCTTTAGGATAATACGCCTGAGCAATTTTCATTAAGTGGTGTATTGCCTGTGCTCTAAATAGTTTTCTCTTATTGGAAAGGAGACTTTTAAGCATACTCTCTTGGCTATCTTCGGGCATTAAGAACCAAAGTATCGGCAAGAGGGATATTGATGTGAAGTTGTTTGAACATTTGCCAAAATTTTTGTGAGATTGATGGACGTTCCTTCTTTCTCTTGCTTGTTTTTCTTGGTCGCCATTACTTGACGGATAAAGGGATATTGGGATCATCAAGTGCATGAGGATCCCTTTTTAGTGCACCACATTATTCTTTAGTGAAGCTAGGTTTTGCTTTGTGGACACAGAGGAGGTGGACCTTAATTGGTCTACTCAGTGGTTCTGAGCTGTTAAAGTCTCCTTTGCACGTTCATCCACCTCCAGATTAATAAATTGGTGGAGGCATAGGAACATGAAGGTATCACTCATATTACACACGACCACTCTGGGTCTGGTGGATGGCTTTAGTTCACCTTTTGGGTTATAGCAATGGTGTTGCATAGGGAGTGATCCAGTTCCCGAAAGTAGATGTGGTGTTCATTTGAAAGAAATAGCCATTCTTGTTGCTTAAAAGGGGGTTTTTTCAATTGGTTTGCGTTAGACATGAAGCTTGAATCGCAAGTTTGCCATTTCATTTCTCTAGATCATTCTTCACATTGTTTAATTTGTGCTTGCATGGCTTGTTATATTAACCTACATTTATCTTCTTATTTTCTCCAACTCACTTAAAGGTACCAACTTGTTTTGTTGAATTGGACTTGATAAGATGTTATCTTGTTTGAATCTGTATTCCTCGATTTATTTCCATGAGGTTGGCCTAAACCCGGTTCTTTTGATTGTTTGCACATTAGGTTTGAGCAAAACCCAATGGTCGAATTGATTAGCCACACTCGGAGCGACGATAACTCTGACATTTCCTTTGATTGTATGTTAAACGCAGGCTTGCTGAAACGCTTAGCGCTGTTGAGATATTATCCAAATTCCCTAGGAAAGTGTTGCCATCGGCGGTGAGCACACTGAATAATAAGGCATGAGCACCTCCGCAAGTAAAGATAACACATATGTCCTCTTAACGGCTTTTTACGGTAGCTGGAGTGTGGGGATTGCTTTAAAAATTGTTTGAGAATTTTATGTGATCGGTATTATGTTGTCTTATAGTGTGGCGGTAGTCACAGCACTTGTTTGCTGATTTACTGCATGAGTAAGTTTGGCTATCTCAGAGGAAGAAGAATTAACGTCACTTGATTTCACTTGAGAAACAATCGATTTGTTTCATGAATTACGGACTTTGGATTTGTTTTCGATAATTGTCAACACATCTTGAGTACGTCTTTCCAAAAGATTGCCACCGGCGGCAGAATTCAAAGAATCTTGGTCGGTTGGGTTTAAGGCATTGTAGAAGGTATCAAGTTGATGCAATTCAGTAAAACCATGATGAGAGCATGCACGAAGGAGATCATTGTAACATTCCCATGCCTCATGAAACGATTTATCAAAACGTTGTTGAAAGTTGGAAATTTCATTTCGGAGATTTGTCATTCTTGAGGGAGGAAAGAATTCATTGATGAATTTGGAAACAAGATCTTCCCAAGTGAGAATAGAACAAGGGGGTCTTTTTCGAGCCAACGACAGGCTGCCTCCGCAAGAGAGAATGGAAAAAGCATAAGCTTAATCGCTGAATTAGGCACATCCTTGTATTTTATTGTGGAAGTTATTTTGTTAAACCAACGAATGTGATCATGAGGATTGTCTTTCTCAAGCCCAAAGAATTAGTCCGAAGTCATCATATTAATGAGACTATGCTTGAGCTCGAAATGCTCAGCAAGAATTGGTGGAACCACAATTGCCTCTGTATAACCCTCGATGGGTGCACGGAGCAATTCCGCCATAGTACGTTGATCGGCCATCGTATCTACGGGAGATTCTTCAAGAGAAAAAGGTTGCTTTGAACGTCTACGGTTACGACGTTTCAGGTTTGAAGTAGTTGGATTAGGAGAAGATTCACCAACTAGATTCGAAGAAGAGCGAGTGCGCATGCACAAAGGAAAAGAAATCAAAAATCAAAATATTTTTGGGTCCGCTAAGTCAAAAGTTCACGGTAGCTATTAAAAACCTTCTCCTTTCGGGTCGAAGTTCGTTGGATCAACCCTCCTTATACCTCTTTTATAGTTTGTAATTCCAAAGGTGAGCCGATTTAACAATTAACGACACGGATTGTTTTGTTGTTTTTCAATTTTTTTGGTACTTTTAATACTTTAGGAAAAGTATTGTTGGTATTTTTAATTTTTATAATAAGAAGAAAATATTCACAAACGGGAAATGATAACTTCACGAGGAAGGGTCTTCAAAAACTAATCTTCAAACGAAACACGATAATCTTAACACACCTCCCCGGCAGCGGCGCCAAAAATTGACTACCCACTTAATATATATAAATATAATATAATATATATATAATATAAATATATAATAAGGATAAGATCAATATTAGAGAGATAAGTATTCCGTAAGGCTTTTAGAAAGATAATTTACTTTTAACCAAAGTAAAAACCCTAAAAAACCTTCCCGGGTCGTTTACCAACGAGGCGTGAATTGAAAATCGAGGTTACGTTCGTGATCGCATGTTTGAATGGTTAATGATTGATTTGGATTATATTTCTACTAATAATATGCAAAAACAAGTAAAAGAAACCCTAAAACGAAAGCAATTTAAGCTAAAAACCTAAAAACGATAACGGGATATAAATCTCGTTCTTTAAAAAAACTAAATTCTACAATTTTAACCCTACAAATAAAAATTTAATTTTTATAAATCCTAAATGATAAAAGAAAATTTAAAAAAAAAAGAATTATATTTTTTTGACTTTTAATTTATTTATTATGAATTAAAAACGGATTTAATAAAAAATACTAAACTAAATTGGAAAATTCTAAAAAATTCCTGAAAAGTAGCTCGAACTAAGCTAATCCTAAGAAAAATAAGCTGGGTCAAACAGCTTATTGCAATAAGCAACTCGCTAGATACCAGAGAACGACCTCTAAATTTGACGTTTGCAAAGTAATCCACTTTGACTTCTTAAAAATATGATAAACCGCTTGTCTTCATACGTGCATCCCAATTAAAGTCATGAAGCTACACAACGATATTTGATCATTTGTATGCAAGTAGAAAATCCCCCATTAATGAAATATTGTCAAATTTTAGACTCCAGTGCACATCAAGTAGGCCACGCCTATAATTCACCTGAGAAAAACATGCTTAAAAGTGTCAACATTAAAGTTGGTGAGTTCATAGGTTTGTTTAAATATAAATATTAAACCAAAGGTTTCCAACATGTGCATGACCATTTAAATCCTTAAATGTCCTTCCAAAATATATGTATGATTTTTAGAAATCAAACAGTTGTAAAGCATGCATGAACATTTAAATCCCCAAATAGTCACAAAACGTATGTATAGATAGACCACCACTAACCAAAGTATGAATTGCCATTTTATTCAAGGCACAGTAAATATCCATGTGTGTATAAAACAATGATTGCGATTACTCTAAACTCATGAAACTGATGCGCTAACATAAATAAGGGCCATGTGCTTACACCGGATGTCCCCACCTGAACACCCTCAGCATTGAATTACTTTACGTGTGCCTACACCGGATGTCCCCACCTGGACACCCTCAGCATTGAATTACATTACGTGTGCCTACACCGGATGTCCCTACCTGGACACCCTCAACATTGAATTACTTTGTAACATACAACCTGAGCAAATCCGTAATCATAAAATATAGTATGTGTTTACGTCCAAAAAAAACTAAACCAAGTATTGTATCTCTTCGCAAGATGTGAGAATGAGTATGGGAATCAACCAAGTAAGTGCGTTTGTAAACATGTATGCAAACGAGTTGTAAATGAGCACGTAGCGAGTTTAAATCAAACACGTAATTGAATTTGTAACAAGCATGTTCTCACCCCAAAAATATATGTAAAACATGTAAAACGTGGGGCTATAAAACTCACATTGATGTTGTAGAACGATTTGCAGAACTGCACATATTAAGCATAACACGAACGAAAACCGAAGGGACTCGATCAAGAAGTTGCAACTAATCTTAACGGCAAAGTCCCACTAGCCTAGGATAATGTATTTGGGCTTCCGATGAATGGTTACATCAACGCGACACATTGATAAAGATTTAGATTTAAAGTTGTAATAGTTTGGTGGTTGGTTAAATAAAATAAATCAAAAGTAACGCAATGTATGTAATATATCCCGTATATATTACATATGAAAAATGAACAAGTATATAATTCGTATCGTGAATTATATAATAAAGACAAACAATCCAAAGATTAATGTGAAATGTATAATACTTTGCAAGTATTATATAAGAGGTATGAGTAAATAATTAACCAATTAGTTTGACCCGTTTTCTGAAATCACCACTTAATTAAATAAAAAGTTCTTGCATAACCGTAATCGTACGTTTTAATGTTACTAATTAAGTTAAACGATTGTTTATAAAGCTTTTACAACAATTATTATGTTATCTTCTAACTGACAATTATAAAATATAAAATAATATTTTATAAATTTATATTTCGTTTCCTTGACGGGTTGTGTCTAAAATAGTTGTCTCATTGTAGAAGTATAGTTTTCGTTCGTTGGTCGGGTTATTGTATAATACAAATCAATATATCTTTAAAATATAACTTATTCCCTGTTATCGGTTTCTAAAATAATAGGAGCTTTAGTGAATCGTTACTAAATATAGAAATTTATATAAATTTCGACATGACTTTTCCGTTTATAAAACGATCCCAAGTCGAAAGACTTTGTTGCAATCAACCTTTCCAAATCAATTTAATAGAAAACATCCAAGTAAATTTCAAGTGTATTTATTTGTTATTGTCATTGTTTCCATATTATAAGTCCGTTACGGGTCTAATATAATATATCCAAAAATAATAAGTAATCACATTATTTAACCAATCATCCACCATTATATCCGGTTTTAATATTTATAAGACCTTATGTTATATTTATTTGTCGTTTTGTATAAATCAAACACACCCTAAAGTTGTTTCTGCTTACCCAAACGCGCCCTTATGGTGAAACTGCTAACCCAAACGCCCCTATACAGTTTTCCTGCTAACCCAAACACCTCTATACGGTTTTCCTGCTAACCCAAACACCCCTATACGGTTTTCCTGCTACCCCAAACACCCCTATACGATTTTCCTGCTAACCCAAACACACCCTTTGTGTTAACTGCTCACCCAAACACCCCTGTATGGTGTTTTCTTTCATATCAATCTCTCTCTACTCAGTCTCCACCTAATTAATATTTCAGGCCACACAAAACGCTACCTAATCTGTTATAGACCAAACCAAAATGCCTTTTCTGTATATCATAAACCAAACGCCTCCCTAACTGGCTGTTTAAACAGCCAAACGCTCCCTAATGTATTTCCCCCCGCTATCGCCCACTTTCCCCAAACATACCCTTATGTTGTTTCGGTTAAGCCAAACGCACTCTATACATGTTTCTACAAAACCAAACGCACCCCTTGTGCATATTATGAAAACCAAACGCACCCTATTCTGCCAAACGCGCCCTTGTGACGTTTTAACTAAACCAAACGCACCCATTTCTGTGATAAACACAAACCGAACGCACCCTCGTTCGGGTTCACATAAACCAAACGCACCCCTACAGTGGCTGTGACCACACCAAACGCACCCTTGCTGGTGCAATTATACCAACCAACCCACCCACGTTGGCTGCCATAAACCCACGACAAACGCACCCTTTTCGGGTGGTGGCTGACCCACGACAAACGCACCCTAAAACCTAGAAAAACCACAAACCAAACGCACACTAACTGGTGCAAAACAAAACCACTCGCACCCTAATCTGGTGTAAAACAGAACCATGCGCACCCTGTTGATATGTTGGTTGTCTTGGTGGGAGAAGATGGCGAGGGTGATGGTACCGTATAGATGGAGGTGGTGGCGGGGAGTTGGTGTTATCGAGGTGGGGTTGGTGGTGGTTTGTGTGCGGTGGTGATGATGATGTTGGTGCGTGGCAGCCGTGGTTGACAGCAGTGGTTGCGTCGATGGTGGTTGTCAGGGTGGCTGGAGCCTTGGCCGGAAAAGACGAAGGGGCTGAGATGGTGGCGGTGATGTTGCTGATATCGGAGTGGAGGTGGGGGAATGACGAGGGTGGTGGTGTATGGCGTGGTGGTGGCGAGTGGAGGAGAGTGATGGTGGGGATCGGGTAGATCCGGTGGTGGGGATCGATTTTGGTATCGGCCGGAAAAGTTTTCCGTCGGCGGCAATGGTGGCCGGCGGTGGGGAGAGAGATGAAAGTAGTATGTGTGTGTTTATATTTTTAAAATGAAATAAAAATGATATAAAAGTTTTATTTATATTAAGACTTTATAAAGTAAGTGACAAGTCTCAATAGTTTTGGGTGAATTATGTAAAAATTTTAATATAGTTTTGACACTTATCGGTTCGGGACTCGTTTGAGCGACTTAACAGACGATTTAAAATACGAAACTTGCGCCATTGTGTTTCAAATCATTTTTCCGATAAAAATGAGTATTTATTTGATAGTATTTAATAAATATTTTCATAACATTTATAAAAATATTCGTTATTTATTTGGTGAACCGGTTACGTCTCATCCGAAGGTAAAACTAGAAATAAACTTTTAACCCGCATATTTGCGTTATCAACAAACGTTACTGAATAAAATTATGACTAATTTATTAAATATTTTTATTTAATAAAAAGTGTAAATTAATTATAATTTAATTATTTTCTCGTTTCTAAATCTTACGAGGGCATTTCAGTCACTTTCTGACTGTTTTCGGGTCTCAGTCAAAACTGAAAAGTCGTCAGGAATGTCGTTTTACATCAAATTGTTTTAGAGTCCGAGTTGTGAAAACATGATTTAGTGGTTCGTTTTTGATACGTCAATTGTTAATTAATATATATCTTTTTCGTTTT